>JAEIII010038676.1:0-15556 GCA_018905755.1 Drosophila ohnishii | reverse complement strand
AAATCAATTTTCAGATAGGTTTGTAATTTTCTATGTAATTGTACGTGTAAGTTTTGTGCAACTATAAAAAAAAAAAACAACAAAGCAAAAAAAAACAAATGAAATTAAACAAAAAACTAAAAAGGAAACTAAAAATAAATGCAATGTGAAATTTTGGCAATTTAAAATGGTGTGTGATTTTTGTATATGGATATGCTAATGGGTTAATTTAAAGATACTTGAGAAGGGCAAAAAGTTTAAATATTTAACATATTGTTGATTAATTATTTATCGCAAAAATGTATTTCAAAAATTCAAATTCCGTAACGATCTTTCTCTGCTTACTGCAAGCACCGTCAGATTGAGCTATGAAACCTTTTCTAGCTTTGCGGCAGGTGTCGCCAGCGTTGCCACCGCCAAAAGCTCGCCATGCCACGAGTGTGCGTGCGTGTGTGCGAGTGCTTTCAGCTAAAAGCTTCCCTGTTTTCATATGATTGCCGTCCTTGTTCTTCAAACGTTAAAGGCCAAGAATGCTGCCTCTGTCCTTGGCCCCGCTCCCCGGAGATCCAAAAACACGCCTATCTGTGTGTGCACACACACACACACAGGGGCAGGGCTTTCCGTCTTCTTCTACCTACGCCAACAACTTTTTACTGTGTTCAGCTTTTCGTTCCCGTTTGCGTTGGCCTACAGACCTAATTTTTTGCGTGCGTTGGTTGTGCGCGGAATAGTTTTTCCCGAAAAAAATAAACCCACAGGAAATAAACAAATAGCGAAGAAAGCGAAAGTGCGAAGCAGAAGAAAGTAAACAAGCGCAAAAGAACTCGCCGAAACTGCTGTCCGGTGTACGTGTGTGTGTGTTTGTGTGTATTTAATATTTCCAATGCGTCCATAACGGGAGTCTGTTTTCCGTTCTGCTCCCCCACCTCCGCCTCGCCGCAGCCGTTCGCTAATTTCAATGTGCACTATTTCGATGAAATTAACACTCAAAAAGTGGGAAGCGTTGTGTCATAGAATTGGAGCAATGGCAGAAAAGCAACACAAAAATTAGCAAAAGAGCAAAATTTCAAAAAACAACAACAAGAAATCCCAAGTAGAACGGAGCACACACAGCCGTATATGTATATGGTGCGCGCCCATGTGTGTGTGTAGTAGGAATTGCAATTTATAGTTGTTGTTGCCCCGCGGAGAGCTTTCGCTTGTTGCGCGCGTGTGACGATTGTGCAAGAAGTTTTTTCGCGTAAAAATCGGGATAAGGAAATCGAAAGAATTGCGAGAATAACATAAGCAGAAATACAAAAAAAAGCATACATATACGTATGTACATATATAACGCCAAATGCGTTCGGCGTCGCGTGTGTGTGCGAGGGGGAAACTGTTGCTGAGAGCCAGAGAGAGAGCCAGCAGCAGCGGTGGAGAGAGAGAGGAAGCAGCAGCAACAACGATCGGCGAAATGAATCACACGCTAGCTTTGTTTTGCGAATTATAAATTCGCGTTCTCCACATATGCGAATTCCCACCGAACGACAGAGAGAGAGCGAGAGTGGAAAACCAACAACAAGACCAAGACATAATAATAGAACTTTTGCTTTCGGTTCCAACTGGTTTTTGTATACATAAAACCGCCAGCGAGAGACAGAGAAGGAGAAAGAGAGAGGGAACAAAGAGGCGGCAGCTTCCAGCTTTTCGTCTGCCTTTCCTGCGATCTTCGTCTTGAAATTCATGGAAACCGGGCGCATGCGCAAAACAACAAGAACTACAAAAAGGAAATACAACGACGTCAGCTGCATAAAAGGTAAACTTTTCGATTCTCCCAACTTATCAGCTCCCCTTACCGTTCCGCTTCCTCTTTATTCTACTTTTCTTATTCCCCCAAATCCCCCTTGCATAAATTTTGTCCAATAGTTACACGAAAACACCATGCACTGTAAAGTATCATTAAGAGAAGGTATTTTCTCAATTTATAAATAACTTATCAGGAATTAAATTTGTTTCATAATATTATGAAATATGACAAAGGCTTGAATACATTTTTTTTAATGTTCAATAACAATTGTTTTTATTCCAAAACATCAAGCTAAGTAAGATATAAAAAGTTACCTTATCTTATTGAATAATAATATGTATATAATATAGTAATTTTTAAATGTTCTTTAGCTGGAATAAAAAACATTTTTTGTCAGTGAAACCCACGGGGGTTGATGAGTGAGATTCGACAACAAAAAAGAAAATATAAGAAGTTGGAGTCGAGTGAAGTTAATTAAAGTCTCGACAAAAAGGGGGATATAAGAACGGAGTGGGGGCACATTTCCAGTTTTTAGTTTAGCAAAAATGAATTTTTTTTTAAATATTGTTTAATGGATTTACATTGTTAAACTGGTTACAAAGAAGGGTTCAAATTAAAAGCCCACGTCTGCGTCATAGGATTACTATTTCTGGAGTAGGGTAAATATATTTTTAATGTGTGCAATAGAAAACAGTTGTTTACAAAAATTGTTATTTATGATGGGGAAGAAACGGTATTTTTTGAGGTAAAATAAATAAATAATAAAGGTCAGAATATTTTTATTTACCCAAATAAAATGTATAATTAATATACAATCACCAAAACGATAACTTTGAGGCTTCAAATGTTATCGCGAGAGCTTTTCAAGCTTTTCCTCCCCGGACTCTGTAAAGAGTTGACCTTGGCCCGCTTTGGTTTACCATTAGACATGTCCTTGGCCCACATTCGCAGTGAGCCGACCTTCAACCTGACCTTGCCTTGTTGACCTGCACTTGTTATATCCTTGTTCCACTTTCTCCCCTTTAAATATCAAAGTTAAATGCTAACGAGCATTTCTTCTTTTCATCTCTTATTGCAGGTTTTTAGAAACTATAAAGCAATCCCAAAAAAATCCTACGAATACTATCGTTACCTGCCATCACCTCCAATCACACCACCACACACACATCACAACGAAACGTACAAAAGATTAGGGTTTAAAAAGGAAACTAGTTGTTACAACGTAAATAGTAATAAAATGGATACCTTCAATGTACCTTCAATGCTGGCGGAGAGCAGCAGCACCAACTATGCAACAGAAGCTACCAGCAACCACCTACAGCAGCAGCAGCAGCAACATCAGCCTCTGTTGATGCCCCATCATCACAAGGATCAAATGCTAGCCGCTGGCAGTACTCCCATGCTGCCCTTTTACTCCCACCTACAGATGCAGCAAAAGGATGCAACTGGGACGCCAACTGCAGCACCAGTAGCCACATCGGCGGCAGCATCCGCAGCAGATAACTTCAGCACGCTGCAGGCAATCGATGCCAGTCAACTGGACGGCGGCATATCCTTGAGCGGCCTTTGTGAACGCTTCTTTGTGGCCAGTCCGAATCCCCATAGCAACAGCAACAATATGACCCTAATGGGCACTGCGTCAGTGGCAGCAAGTACCACTGCAACGGCTACTACTACTACCAATAATAATAATACTAATAGTAACAATAATAACATCACCAGTAACAACAACAACAACGTGGAGGCTAAGGCAGTGAGACCATCCAATTCGGTGATTATTGAATCCGTGACGATGCCATCGTTTGCCAACATTCTATTTCCCAACCACCGCACCAATCACGCCAGCAACGACTGCATCGATCCAGCTTTGCTGCAAAAGAATCCTCAGAATAATAATAATAATAATAGCACGCTTATTGTGCCGCCCGTGGAGTATCATCAGTTGAAGCCACTCGAGGTGGTTAACTCCTCTTCCACCTCCGGCTCTGTGTCAACCAGCAACTTCCTCTCCTCCACCACAGCACAGTTGCTAGACTTTGAGGTGCAAGTAGGCGGTGGCAAGGATGATAGTCACATTATAAGTACCACAACCGCAACGGCTACGGGATCGGGATCCGGATCCGGGTCAGGTGCAACGTCCACAACGACAACTGCCAATCCCACAAGGAGCTCGTTGCACAGTATTGAGGAATTGGCCGCCAGTTCATGTGTCCCAAAAGTCACATCGCCCAATAATAGCAATAATAGCAGCAGTGCCAGTACAACACCACAGCAGCAACATATCCAGCAGCAGCAACATCACATGCAAAGCGGCAACAATAGTGGCTCTAATCTCAGCACCGACGATGAGTCCATGTCCGAGGATGAATTTGGTTTAGAAATCGATGATAATGGAGGTAAGTCAGACTACTAAAATTTATTATATAATTTTTTCCCATAATCCCTCGTGAATTTCGTTGGCTAGTTGAGTTTGGCCATATTCTGTTGTTGCTGGAAAAGTGCCAAGAGTATTATTGAAAAATAGATCAAAAGGAGAAAAGCAATACACTTTAAGGATATAATAAATAAACAAAACTACATGGAAACAACATCAAAAATCTACCTGAATAATAAACGGAATGACAAACGGATAAACATAATAAATAATCAAATTCGCCAGTATACAAAAAAATAATAATAAACATAATATTTGTAAACATTAAACTGTAAAGCATAACAAGGAAAAGAAAGAAGGATATAAAACAAAACCTAATACCTATAGGGTTTTATAAAACTACACAACATATAAAAATCACAACCTATTAAGCGTTTTAATTGATTGAAAATAAGAACAATACTATTATAAAAATCTAAATCTTGGCCTTGAAAATTAGGATTTTGAGTAAACAAATCTAAGAAATAAATGTAAACCAATTAAAATTTAACAATTTTTAAACGTAATTCATGCTTAAAGTATAATATACTGACTTTTATATTACATTTATTACGCTTTTTCCATTTAAATCGAATTAAAACCTTGATATATTCACGAAACTTGTCATTACGTGGCGTGCCCGCCCCACCAGCCAATCCAGTCCGTCAGTCAGACATTCTGTCGGTCGGTAGGTCGTCTGTCTTAAATATTTGTGTGCCAAGTGCAATGCTAAGTTTAAATATGCACAGAGTATATACTCTGGGTCCCCCTATTCCCCAGTTAGCCTCGGGGCACTCAGCTCCATGCTGTTCGGTCTGGCGTCGGATGCAGCCATAAAAATCCATTTGAAATGTCTATAAAAATGCAACTAACCTACTTTTGGAGGTTGTGTTTTATTTTTTTTCTTTTTACGTTTGGTTTTTAAGAAAGGCGAAATTTAAATGCTCTTTTGTTTGAGAAACGTTTTTATAGCAGTATTACTTTGACAAAAATGCATAGTCACACAAATGCATAACTTATATTTAGAATTAGTTTATTTTACAAATTGTATTTACTCTCGAGAATAGTCCCTCTTCTACAAAGCCTATGGGTAGGCTATTCCTTTTTAAATATTACTTAAATATTTGTTTGTAATTTATAAATTATCTCATATATTTTTTTAATAATTAAACTCTTAAATTATGATAATACTTAGGAAATTCCTAAACTTGGATATCATGTTAAACCAAATTATATCTAAAATATAATTTTATTCTTCTTTAATTTTTAAATTTATTAAAATGACTATCTTTATACTCTTTAACAAACAATCCCAAAGAGTATGGCAAAATGTAAATGAGGGAAAAATTCGCTCGATAAGTTTGTCGATGCGTGAATAGCAATCAAATGAGCCAACTGACTCTGAGACAGCGGCCTGTCGACTAAATGTCGATGATGTATGATCAAACATAGCAAAATACACGTAAAGTTGTGTGTTTTATATTTTTTATCTGTCAGCAAGTTAGTTACAATTGTTTTATTTCCATTTTGGCGGCACGCATTATGCCGAGTCAGTGGCGAAAATCCGTTTTATTGACATTCAACAATGTCATACTGCATACTGAGTGCATTTGGCCACACTGCAGCAACCTTGGGCGGCGAAAGCCCATAAAGTGCAGCTTACCTTTTCTCTCTTGCTTGTGTGATTCGTCCTCAGAAAGAGAGGCAAAATATAGAGCAAGGTCGCCGGCAGCGGCATTAGAATTTGGGTCAAGCGCAAACGAATCGCTGTTGCGCTCGCTCGCTTGCGTTTTCTAATATTGGAGATTGGGCCCAAGGATGCGAGACAAAAACAAAAACAAAAACAAATGCAAAAAGCGAAATTGCATAGAAATTTGAAGGTCATTGTGTGCATCAGCCGCAGCGCTGCCCGGCGTCGTAGTCGCCGCCGCTGCTTCTCGTTGCGTCGCGTTGCTTGTGCTCGCCCCCTCTCTTACTCGCTCTATGGCACACTCTCCCCGGCTACATGGAGACAAAAATTAGTATTTTTTATATTTTAAACTATTTAATTAATTTTCACTCTCACAAAATGTTTGATTTTCCATATTTTTAGTAGAAATTCGTAATTTTCTTTTAATTACTATACAGTATAAAATAATGCAGTATAATATTCAACATCGGAATTATAAGACAATAAAGCTGGAACCATAGTAAGGCTTAAGACATATTGTGCTGGGACTGTCACTGAAAAATGTATTTGCTTTTTAATATAATGCCCACAAACTTGGGTAATTTAGAGTCGAGCAAACTCCACTGTAACTTTCTTACTTATTTTCTGTTGAAGTTTTCTTACCAAATTAAATGTAATCTGAAAAACATTTTAACCAAATAACCCACTCTGTAAATCATTGTGGATTATTTTTCTCCGTGCATCTGTTGTGGCGGCTACTTTTGTTGCTGCTGCTGTTGCGACTGTTCTGCCTCAGTTGGTTTTATTTGCCGCCACCGCCGCCGCCGCAACCGCCCGCAATGCCGGCTGACATTGACACAGATTGCACCGCAGTCGCAGTCGCCGTCGCCGTCGTCGAAGTCGCAGTCGCATTCGTCGTGCGTCTATGCTCACCTCAAAGGATTTAAATGGGTCAAAGTCAGCTAGCAGCTTGTTGCATTTTTCGAAAAGTGCGCAAAAAGACAGCGCGAAATAGCAGCGACGAATTGGGGCATGACATTGACTGTGCATATTGCATATACCCGTAACTCTCAGCATGTATTATATATTACACACACATAACATATGTTATATGCAGTGGTTCTAGCGACGAATGCATTTCAAGGTCTTTCAAATGGACCTCGAAGGCTGTTCTGCTGCTCTGTCCCAAGGACATTGTTTGCCACCCGCCACCCGTGGAGTCCTTGGTTGTACTCAAGGTCATTCTATATGCAAATTATGTCTGCCACATCGTCTGACTTAAGCTGCAACCTTCGTTTTCGCGTGGGTGTGTATAAGGCTGACTTTGAAAAAGGATTTCGGTGAAAAGCGGTGGTATTTCTTTTTGTTTGGCATTGGGAAATGTTTAAAGATTTAAAGAGGGCAGCAGAAAATATAGATTGACCTGGTTTCAGCTGTTTTGAAATGGTCTGTAAGCCTTTAAAGAGGTCAGAAGAAGGGCTTTACATTTAATTAAAACTGGAATAGTAAATGGGATTGAAACTAAACAATTTTAAATTAAATTATGGTTTATACTTAAGTATATATAATAAAGCTTATTAAAGCCTTTAAAGTAGAAGTAAATTGTATACATATTTTTAGTTTATTTCTCTCTCCTCAGATTAACTGAATTAAGCAAAAACCTGATTCAAAACTATATATTGAGCAATTCCCTTTTAATTTATGCCTGGCCTAATGGCCAATTGTCTGGTCTTTGAAATAATGCTTACAGCAATTAGTTAACAATTAATCGAAGCAAATGGCAAAAAAAAACCCTCACATTCTATCCTCCACATTGGTCGTTCACACCTGCATTAATTTCGATGTCTTTCTCACGATTTTCCATTGGCAAACCGCAAATTGGTAATTGAACCCAATAACTAAACACACACACCGCGATATCCATAGAATAGGGTTTAGTCAAGCGATCAGAAAACAGAAATCTTGTAAATGCAATCAAGGATGGAACATTGAAAAACTCTACCTACGACTGAATAAAATATCAAGTTTAATTTGGTCACCCTGAATATAAAGAGTTAATAGCGAATTCAAACCAAGGCATTCAATTGTAGCAACTGAACAATAGTAATTATAACCCAGGTAATCGGAAAGGGTTAGGTGGTACCACCATTTGTTTTGTTTGCAAATTGTTAAACTAAACAAGCATACTAATTGGTTTATTAAAGGAATGTTTTCTTTTCACTGCATCTTGGCTATGGGGAATTCCGAAACTGAGTAATTAAGTTTTTTTTAAATGGATCGTTGAACCCTTCAGGGTTTCACATTGAAAACGGGGAATAATATTTGTGTTTGCGAGGGTGAGGGTCTATAGTTTTTCATATTCAATATTTCAAGGTGTTAAAACTATTATTAAATATTAATTCATTTAATATATGCAGTGTTTTCTGGGTGTGAAATTGTTTATTTAAACATATAGCTTGAAGTGAGGTATATTATTTAAAGGTGCTGAAAATGCCAAGGTATACAAAAATCATTCTAAAACCTAGATATATTTAATATAACTTAATTGATAAATATTTTACACTATACGGCATAAACTTGGTTATTGTTTTTAGATATATTAAGGCTTTATTTTCCCTCTTTATGATTTATTAAAAATTATATTATTTTATAGCTGCCACATTGTATTAATTTATGCCCGATGATGTAAATGGTAAAATGTTTTCGTGTTTTTATTTGTTTTTTATTTATTCTCTCTATCTCTATCTAATGTTGTTATTGTCATTGCATTTGCTTTGACCATTTTATTGTTGTTAACCTTAAGCTCGAAAAAAGGCCATTTGCCATTGAGAAGTGACTCTCTGTCTGTCTAGCGATGTCTAGGCGTATGTCTCCTATGGAGAAATATACTATGTCTGCTATATATATATAGTATATGTATAATATTACATAGTATATGAATGCAGTCACTCCCCTTAACCCGCTGGCGGTCGCCTTTAACCCGCCAAACGCCACACCGGGGTTGGAAAAGTGTGCTAATGGGTCGCCAAGTTGACCCTGTGCCACATTCAACGCCGGCAGCGCTGCTTGCACTAATTTTGCAATGCCAAATGGGGTGTGGGGTTGGGTGGGATTTTGTGCAGCAGCAGATGCAATCAGTGGAGAAGTGAGAGAACGAGAGAGAGGGAGCGAGAGAATGCGCATTGATTTTTCCTTTTTGCGCTGCACAATTCTCATTTTCTCTGGCCATCTTTGTTGCTCATTGTGAGTGCATCATCTCGCTCTCACCTCTGAATTGCACCCTGACCTACTTACATTGCATTTTGCATTCTATTTGTTCTTCTTTGTTTTTTGTTTATTTATTTTATTGCTTTTTTTCGGGGTTTTCTTCTTTTAATTTAATTGATGACATGTGAGGATTTAATTGATTTTTACGCGTTGTTTCTTTTAGATAATATAATTTGTTTTTGACGTAGCTTAGCTTAGCTTAAATTGATTTGATTTGCCTTAAAGCAATTGCAATTTGCTATTAATTTACTTAAATATGAGATTGATTTTAAGACATTATTTCTAAAGTTTTTGTTTTTTATACTTCCCTTTCTGTTACCTTTACTAGTAATATTCATCTTATTATCAATTATTACATTTTAAACCCTCCACATGTTTCTAAAATTGTCCGTTCAATGAGTTTTTATCTGGGCTTTATGTAAGTCGATTTGTTTTATTGTCATCATTGGGTTATTTATTGCTTTATTTGCTGACAGCGTAACTCGTTCGATTTTCTTCGTTTTTTTTTATGGTTTCTACCTTCTTTCTGCGGGAAATTGCGCTTTTACATTTACCAGGAGTGTGGGCATTGCATAGTACTTACTACAGCTCGTTTCTTATCTTTGCTTATCGCTGCGTATACGTAATGTCAACGTCTTTTCATTTTGAATTACGTATACGTCATGTGTGAGCTTCACTGATTGGGTGATGGTGGTATTATCAATAAATAATTTAGCGTCGGAAAAGAGTAAAGAGAATACTTAACCCAAATTTCAACAATTTACAGTTCCTTAGCCTTCATGGAATTATTTGTTGAACAATCCACTTGTCAGCGATAAATATTTAAGCGAGAATTGATCATTTGATCACAAGTGAAATGTTTGCTGGTTCTTTATTGCAAGGAAATTAATAGGAGTATGAATATTATTTAAAAAGGTAACAGCAGGAAAAAGCAATAGATTATATCGTGATTTTATGAAAAAAACTGTCAGCTATCAAAGCTATTCAATCTAAAGTATAATCTTAAAATAAAATGTAATTTTAGGAAACAAAATTATTCCCCTTTCCTTCTATTCCCAATTTTCCTCTCAATTTCTCTTTCTTCTCTTTTCGGTTGTTGATACAGCGCATTCAGCAATCGTCAAAGTTGAACCATTTTTGTATTTAATCTTCCAGTCACAAATACAAGCGCAAATACATAGTTTATTCTCGACAGCAAAAAAGAAAACAAAACAATAAAAAAAGAAAACTTAAAATTTGCTTTGCAGCAGGCGGCAGGCACACACACACACAACCTTATTCGCACTTCTCTCGGGGCGCACGCACACAGAAGCATACGCGTAGATAAAGAACCCCCATACTAGTGCGAATTCCAAAGCTTTGGCTGCCGGTTGCCGGGGGAGCTTTTGCAGTTTGCACATGTGTGCGTGTGCATAGTTGAGTGGCGCCAACTGCAAACACACAAAAACAAAAATAAGAAACATACAAGACAAAGTGCAAATAAAACGGAAACCTAAAAGATCCTCGAAATACAACAACAATATACAAGAAGATACAAAGATACAGATGCAGAAGGAGAAAACGAAATAAGAAGAAATACATATAGCCGCCATAAAGAAACTTGAAAAGCTTTTGCGGAACAGCATGCAAGGCGCAATGCAAACTAAAAAAAAGACACAAAACAAGAAAATTATAAAAAACACATGTGAGCTTTTTGGCTACAAAGCTCAAACGAATAAAAAACATAAAAAAAGAGAACAAAAAATAAAATAAAAATATACTCGATTTTTTATAGTATTTAATAAAATAGGTACTTTTTAATTATTTTGTTTTAAATGTTTAATATTTTAAAAAATAAGTATTTAAGAAAATATGTAGGTACTAACTTAGGTATTAACTTAAATAATATTTGAAAAATAGGTACTGAATTAAATCAATTAGCGAGAAAATCTTGTGTACTATTTTTTTTGTAGGTAAATGGGCCAACAAAACGCACTTTTAGTGATAGCTTGCTCACAAAAAATGTACGAAAACTGCAAAAACACTGCCGACTCTTATCAGGGTTTGCCTTATCGCGCAGTTGCATATTTTTTTTGTATTGTTTTCGCTTATTATTTTCTTGAATTAAAAAAATGTATTCCACCTTACTGCAATTTCTGTTGACACTTCCCTCTTCTCCGCTTTTACATATATTTTAATTTGCATTTTTATTTATTGCCTGTACGTTTTATTTTTTGCTCACTTTTGCCTTTTGAAATTGTTGCGGCAGGTCTTGGTTTTTATTTTTTGGGGTTTGTGTTTGTTTGGATGAATTTACTTGCTTTTTGTTTTGGGTTTTTACTCCCTCGGGTAAATTTGAAAACAGACATGAAGATACATATTTATGCGGTAATTATGTTTATTTACGATTTTTGTCGTTGTAAATTTTAAATGCTTTCAAATGCTGAAATTGCTTTGAGGGGACGGCTTGTTACTTAAGAGTTTTGAGGAATTGTACTTTAAGTATTATTTAAATTTTTAATATTATTTTAGAAAACGATTTTAAACATTAAAGGAGGTTCAATTTAACGTTGTTTTTGTTTAATAAGAAATCCAGGCGTCCCATATAAATCAAATTTTGTATTTTGGATTTTATATATTTCATAACCTTTATATATTATTATTATAATGTATATAACACCTATTACCACATTTAATAATCCATTTAATCCACCATTAACGTAAATTTTCAAACTCTATGCTCAAATCACGTGATTCAATAAAAATACAAACAGTCCACCCAAGGTCGTAATTTATTATAAAAAAATTTAATCACACGTCCAGCCAGAAAAAAATTACCCTACAACATTTCGTAATCAAAGACCTTTAAACAAATATAAAAATACAAAAATTGTTACAGCAAATAATATGAAATAATTTACACCTTGGCTATAGCTATAGCTTGCCATATGATGTAACCATATTTCTTGGGCTCTCATTGTGGTTGTTGTTGCTTTTGGTTGCTTGTTTCTGTTGTCACTCTTCTCATATTTAAATAAACAAGAAATATGTTTTTGGGAGGTGGTGGTGGAGGTGTGTGTGAGTGTTGGTGTTGCGTTTTATTTATTTTTATAATTTGCTTACAATTCGTGTTTTGGGGCTTATCTGATACGAAAAATAAGAAATAAAGAAAACCCGAAGAAGGAACGAGGCAAGCCGAAGCTTTTCGGCAACTGAGAGTGTATTCGTGAGTGTAAATGTGAGTCGTAGTCGTAGCTGATGTGTTGATATAGCTTTAGCTTTTGATAGCTGCTGACCCACTTTGACTATTTGCATGGCCTACTGCACTTGGCCAAGTTTTTGTCTCGCTTTCGCGCTCACACATCACCGAAAATGCGAACGTGTGTCAGAGTGAGAAAGAGCGCCTTAGATTTGGAAAAATATTAAGGTGGCAGCGATATGAACATCAATAGTTGCGGCCAAGTATTTAAGTTTAGCTAAAATATATATATTTCTTAAAATATTATTTATTAATTAAAAAAAAATTAAGGAGTTTATTTATCCCATTAAAGAAAACAAATTTTGATCATTAATGATAAGAATAAATAAAACATAATTTTCTAATCTAATTGTTACTGAAAAACTTAAAGATCTTGTTATATTACGTATACGCACTGTAACCCTAGGTAATGATTTCTTTTGGCTACAATCAAAATAAAAGTATTATTTATATGTAAATTAAACAACAAATAAATTAAAGTCTTTTCTACTTTTTAGAAAAATATTTTAAGATCTGGCAACCGCAGTTTCGTATAATATTATGTATACGCATGTTATCTAGCCAAAGTATTATTTTAAAGCATTATCGGTTTTTAAATAATAATATTCAACAATAAATTTGCTACAAAAAAATGTATATTGGAAAATTTTTAAACAATTTTCTATAACTTTTACAATTATTTCTTTTTTTTATTAATTAATATGGCTCAAGAATAATATTTTTTTTTCGTCCTAAAATTTAATAAAGGCATTACTACTATTATTTCCACCGCAACTGTAATGTAATATATATTTATATTCATATATACATGTATTTTAATAAATTACTCATACGCATTTTGCATATCGCATCCGACCGTCTGACATTTTGTCGCAATAATTAGTTGGGAAATTTAGATCATGGCAGCCATATAACATTGTAATAATAATTGCAGCTAGGCAAACAGTAGAAACCATAACAATAAGCAGACATTGAAACCGTTTTTCCAACCCTCCCTCCCTATGTTTCGTTTAATTTTTTTTTTTTTTTCTGTATATTGTTTTTCACGTGAACTTACATAATACGCCGTCAACTATTAGTGTGCGTTTGTGAGTTGTGACTACTGTACAGGCATAAAAACAAAACAATTGCGTAAAGTTTTTATTATTATTATTTTTGGCTTCTTGTGCGTTTATTTTCGAAATACATTTTAATTTCGTTTTGGGTTTTGTAAATTGATTTTTGCTTGAATTTTTTTTGGCAGTCAATTTGTACATTGTGTGGTTTGTTTTATGTGAATGATTGGGAAATATATATACAAATTTGAAGCTGGGATAGCCTCATACTTTTATTCTCTGATATTTAATCATTTGTAAATGTAAGGGAAATAATACAATCGAAACTTTAAAAATGTTAATATACAACTCTAATGATTACAGACCAAAGTCGTCGTTAGTCATGCCTAAATTCTTGGCCTAATCGTAGGCCAATGAATATAATTTGCAGAAAACCCTTCACTTGGCTAAATATATTAATTAGTTTCGACACCGTTTAACTTAAACCCCAAGAGCTGTTGACACCATCCCATCCATCGCATTGTCATTCGTCATTCCGTTCCATTGTCAACTTGCATATTTGTTTGTCCTTCACTTGAATTAACATTGCAATGCACAAAAACATGAAAATAAGAAAGAAGCAATTCAATGGTTGTTGGTTTTATGACTTACAATAAAACGCAACAAAAAAAAATATTAACAAATGAAATTGAAAATGGAAACCTAAAGCGTAAAGTCAGAGTCTCGGAGTTGAGGCATTTAATTGCTACAAAACTCGATCTCAAAGGACACATTTCGTTGCATTTGTGATTTTTCTTTTTGGGTTTAGGGTTTTTGGTTTCGGGTGGCCGTTTTTTTTTGACCCTCCCCACTTGTAAACTGGGTCAATGCAATTTGGGTCACCTAGATTTGATTACCAAACCAGCCAAGAGTCGTCGGCGTCATCGGTTCAAGCCGAGTGCCTCTCTCTCTCGCCGGTCTCTATATCTCTCTCTCTATTTGTACATAAAAAATACATATACATATATATGTATAAGGTATATAAAAATCTAGTACATGGCTACAGCTGCGTATGACTGATGGGTGGTAAAATGGGCTCTCGGTGGGTGGTGCATATATAACATTATACCATACCATACCCTACATATGTTTTTATATCCCTTTGAATCTGATTCCATTCCTCTCAATGGTTGGACTTAAGGGAAAATGGATGAAAATGTTTGGGGCTAAATGCAGGGGATAAGGGTAAATGTGAAGATGAATCGACAAATGGCGGAAAAGTGCCAGAAAAAAGATAACACTTCGATTAGCGGAAGGAGAAGAAGAGGATAGAATGGTTTAAAAAGGATACTGGGAAAGGATTGGTGGCTCTAATGGAAACGAAATCTAAACAATTAAAAGTAAGAAAACACGAGACATAGTTTTAAAAGGAAAAATAAATATATAAAATGTTAAGAGAAATGCAAAATCATAGCTATCCTTACGAAAGTATACCAAAATATGGATTTCTTATGTAAAAAGCTCTAAAAATATAAAATAATTTTTAAAAAAATTAAGCAAAAGCTAAATGGAAGTCTTTATAATACCATATGTTTAAGATTAAATATTACAGTTAAGAAAAGATGCTAATTTCCATACTATAAACATACCCTAAAAAGAAACAATCTGCAACACTCTCGAACCTATCCCAACCTGACAATAAACTCACTCCACTGAACTAAAAAAAAAAAAAGCCAAATATCCCCCGAAATAGGCCACATTCAGTATTCACTTCCAGCACATGCCAAAAATCCAAGTCCAAATCCAACCAACCATATGGCGACGGATACAATGGGACTTTCCCTCACAAGAAAAAAAAAAAAAACGAATCACAAAAGGAAATCGAACGAATGACGAACCAAATCGATGAAAAAACTTAACGTAAATTGTTGAAATTGATTGGAAAAACGTATAGCAACGAAATATACCCAAAATATATTTCAAAATACAAAACGAAACAAAAACCGAAAAAAGAAACGAAAGTGCGTGCGATGAATGAGCAAAATTGCGCAAACGATCGTGAATGCTTCACACTGCTGATTGTTGCAGGCGTTTTTTTTTTTTATGGAAATATACTCTTTGGGAAGGGTATTTTAATTTGAAAATTAAGGGTATTTAGAAAATGTTCTCG
>JAEIII010038670.1:0-10483 GCA_018905755.1 Drosophila ohnishii | reverse complement strand
AATCCATAAACCATCGTAAAGAGCTTTTAAGAAACCCTACTTCTTCCGTTTTTGATAAACCCCATATTAAATTGTCCTTTCCTTACAGATTGAGGGCGCCCGCCGCAAGGAGCACGGAGAGTTCTACGTTGGCAAGCGTTGCGTCTACGTCTACAAGGCCGAGACCAAGAAGTGCGTGCCACAGCATCCCGAGCGCAAGACCCGCGTCCGCGCCGTCTGGGGCAAGGTCACCCGCATCCATGGCAACACCGGCGCCGTGCGTGCTCGCTTCAACAGGAACCTGCCTGGTCACGCCATGGGACACCGCATTCGCATTGTAAGTTTGCCTCTTTACGGTTGATCCAAGCAATCCTCTAACGTAACACCTTATTTTTTGCAGATGCTGTACCCATCAAGGATTTAAGTTAAAAATGAACTTAAGTTACTGACCTGCAGATAAAAAAAAATCCGTTTTATAATAAATGAAACAATTTAAATTTAATTTCAACAAAACTTTGTTTCACTTCTTCGCGACCCTGGATAAAGCTGAATATTTATACACTTGAAAAGAAGAGAAGTTTGCAACGACCCTTTAAAGAATTTATATTGTTGATCAGCATCAATAACAGAGTAGATCTAGCCATGACAGTCTGTCCGTTTCTACGCAAACTGGTCTCGCAGTTCTGAATAACACTGCAAATGGCCTTTATATTCTCATCAGTATATAGGTTAGATAAAATTCTTGTTTTTAGCCAATTGGAATAAATACTTAGAAATATGTGAGAGCTTACGAATTTATATAAACGTGCGGGTATTATAATTTAAGTAAGAAGCTTGCAAAGCAGTGAAGGACTCATTTTCGAACCTATAAATCATATATTCTTGATCAACATCAACCGGCGAGACTTTTTGCCCATGTTGAAAAAAAAAATGTTTGACATTTTTTAAAAATTGATTTCATTGATATTGGTAAAAATTTCGATTTCTTAAATTTTTAAATTTAGTATGGAGCTTTTTTAACCTATAAAAACCTAGTATAAAAATGCTTTTCGAATGGAATTTGATGCTTTTTTGGCTTGATCATAATTGCCACACGATTTTGTAAAATTAATAAAACAATTTTTTTTTTACTTGATGTTTTAAATAAGCATTCCAAGCTAATGTTTCATCAGAATTTTTGTTTTATTCTTAACAAAATTTGTATATAAAAAATACTTTATGCACCTGATCGCACCTACCTTCTGCAATATGGTTTGAAAGCACTTTTGAAATTGGTGAACAATACTTTAAACTATTTAAGAAATAATCATTTTAAGAAAAATTCGTCGTCATTTCCACAAAGAGGGATGACCCATATTTCTGACGTTTTCAACTATTTATTAATTTAACATAACAAAAATAGACATTTTATAAAAAGTAAACAATTTAAATAATAATAATTGCAACTAAACATGGATTTACTTCACAATAAAACACAATACCATTTTTCGACGTTTTATTAGTTATAACTTAGATAAAAAATATGTACATATGTATGTATATTGTTTTTATTCCTTGTTTTTCGGCAGCCATAGTATTTATAGTATTCATTATTTTATATAGGTTTTGTAGTTCCTGTTTCACAATGTGGAGGTATGAAAACATATTTTTAAATAATAAATTTTTTAATAATCCATTAAAAGAGTTTTAATTAAATTTGCTAAGTATTTATTGATTTTTCGTTGCTGAAACATTTCGTACATTTATTACAAATTTAATTGAACTAGCAAAATCGTCATAACCGATCTTCACTGTACCGCCGAAATCAAAGGTATTTTCCTGGTATTTTATCCAATGACGAAATAAAAGCCAAAGTGGTGTCATCCGCTGTTTGGTAATCAATGGCACCTGAAACGCGGTCACACTGCTCCAATCAGCAGCGTGTTGCGCCCAAACGAAAGAAAAACAACTTAAGTTTTACAATTTTAGTACAAATTAGTTACTTAGATTGCAATTGCTTGCTGCGGGCGCGACCGGGAGTTATGCGGAGATGTGCGTCGACCTTGCCGGGTGCCACTGCCGCTGCTGTTCCACCGCCACCGACGCCAGAAGTGCGTCAACACGTCACCGCTACCGTTCGAGCCAATTAGAAGACCGAAGCCCTCTTTTGCATTCCGCGAACCGTCGATCGGCCCTAGATAACGATTACGTATATATGCGCGTATGATGGGCATGCAGGATGACCTGGACGGCATCGTGAGGCACCGTCGTCGCAACCTGAGCCTCCTGCAGCTGGTGGCACTTACCATGGCGGGCTTTGTGGCCCTAAGTCCGCACCAGGCTAGGGCCCAATCGAGGGACCTGGAGCTGCAGACGGCGGGCTCCTCCACTCCTCCGGCCCTGACGCACTGTGTTGACCAGGGAGAGCGCCGGATTGGACGCAGGTATGTGGCAATAGCATAAACAGGGAAGAAGAAGCAGAGTGCGTTATGTGTGTGACCCTTTTGTTATGCATTCTGGTGAAAATGTTCTCGAACGTTCGCAGAAACGCAGTGCGAGTGGAAACTCTAAAGCAGCTAGGCAAACATTAAAAAAGCTGTGAATATTTATTTAAAATACTCCGAGTGCTCAGTTAGTTGGCTGAAACGAGAGTGGGTTGTAAACCAGACGTGGTGCAGCCTGAAATTAGCTACAGGGCTGCCCCGAAATGATACTATTCGCTGTTTAACTAGCGTTTAGCAGTAGAAATCGGTGAACGCGCTTATCAAGCATGCGGTGAGTCATTTGGCAAAACTTAACTGCTCTTTTTGTTTGCGAGAGGGACAGGTCAGAGATATGTTTATGCACGTCAATTTAAACAGGTTTCGTCGATTGTTTTGCTTTCTTTCCGTCTGCTTAACTTTTCACTGAATTTCACCATTCTCTTCTCGCTTGCCTTACCCCCGTTGTTCGGAGGGCGCCATTTTCGGCTCTTCCGTGGGCGGGATAGAGATGGAGATAGGGGAAATGAAGAGGAGCTAACTGACACTTGTTGGTTTCTTTTGGCGCGGCATCAGCTGAGCTGCCTTTGTCCCCCTCCCACACTCTTTCGCCAGTCAGATGGCATCGCCAGTGTGACCCTTTCGCCCGAGTGTCTTTATCCTTGGAGCGGGATGATGAAATTCACCTGCAACAAAAATTCAGTGCCAAGGTCACTAGGTTGGATGTAACACTGAATCCTACAGTTTTTTATAAGTTAAAATGCCGAAACTCAAGTAAACTATGAAGTCCTTTTATTTTGGTCTTAAATATTTTAAACCTTTAAATTTATTTTTTGCTGTTTTGTCTATGGGGTTTTTTTTTAGAACAAATGCAATTAAGAGAAGAAAATTTAAAATTTTATGCATTTATATTTTATATTTTACAACCAAACGACATTAGAATCTGTTTTTGAAGTACTTAAAAAAATATAAAGCAATTAAAGATACAAGAATAAATTTATAGATTGGTAATTGAAATCATAATATTAAAACAATAAACAATACAACTCTACATACCTAAATAAAATAAATTTATCCGGCCTGGGCACGGCATAAAAGAGTCAATCACCTGATAAGGAACTTGTTAATTAGGTCAGGGTCATTTTTCCCAGTTAGTAATCAATTTGTTCTTTACTTTCCCGGCAGACTCCTCTATATAACCACACTAGACGGACGACTGAGCGCCCTGGATATTGCCAAATCGGGGAAGTTGCGCTGGAGCGTGCCCACTGCCCCCGGTCCGCTAATCTCGTCCAGCATCCATCGCCTGGAGTTGACCAACAATGGACAGTTTGTGCGCATGATTCCGTCACTGAGCGGTGGGATCTACAAGTTCGACGGCGAATCCATCGATCCCATACCCATAACGGCGGAACACCTGCTCAGTTCGAGTGCCAAGTTCAGTGACGATCTGGTGATTTCCGGGGGCAAGGAGACCCGCTCTTATGGCGTCTCCGTTCGCACAGGCCAGCTGCTCTACGAGTGCTCCATAAACGGCTGTGTGAACTCCACGGATGATGGGCGGGCCATAAACGATACCATCGAGGATGCCGATCAGGAGGAGCTCCGGCAGGAGGGCGATGATGACCAATTGAGGGACGAGGCTGGCTACGTTGTGGGCCATGATCCGCTTCTGGACGATGTGATTGTGGTACGCCGCCAGACGCAAACCGTTAGGGCTGTAGAGTCGCGGACCGGCATGGAGCGATGGAACTTCAGCGTGGGCCAGCATGAGCTGGACATGGTCCGTCCCTCTGAATGTACTCAACAGCCGCGCGATGAGCTAGAGCTGGCTGTCCTGGACGTGGACATCAAGGTGGTTGTGCCTGAGGGCGTAATCTGCGCCTTTAGCAAGAGCGATCCCCAGACCATGCTCTGGAAGTACAAGGTGAGTAGAAATAAAAGAAAAACTATTACCAGAATTCCTAAAATATTTTTTTTTTTGCCCTTAGTTCGATCACCCGATTGTGAGTGCCTGGAACACGAATGCCGCTGACGAACTGAAGCCCATTGATCTCTTCAGCTCAGCCCAGTGGCTCTGGGAACAGGATCAGACGGAAGAGGATATGCCCAACAGGCCCCAGAGTGCGCCATCCATCTACTTGGGCATGTACGACAAGCAGTTGTATATCCAGGAGTCAATCCGTCTCCGCCAGGAAATAATGGACCAGACGAAGGTCTACCAGCAGCTCACAGGCGACACTAGTCTGATGCCCAAAATCCCTTGGAAGCCCATAGCCGCCAGCAGCAATTCGCTGGTCATATTCAGACAAGATGAGGATGAGCCCGAGGTCATAGGCGGGGGCACTGGAGGCGGACAAGGAAGCGAGCTGGTGCCCTATGATGACCAGAACTTCGCTGTGGCAGCTCAGTCCGTGCTGAATGCCTCCGAGTTTGTGAATGGTAATGGTTTCTATTTCTACACTACCTCTGATTTTGAGGGTCCATCGGAGTGCGGCACCAATGAGACTCCAAGTGGATTGCCTGCCATCGAGGCGCCTCCTCCGAACAATGGCACGTCCGAAGGAGGGGAACACACCGGGAACAACAGCATCAACGATGATCTGGGCTTCAGTCTGGATGACATTGATGCTCCTGTAAAGGTGGTGATTCTGTCGCTTTGGTTTTGGTGGAAAGAGATCGTGGTTATTGCATTTACCTCGGCTGTGCTCCTGAACATCTTTATGGGACAGCGAAACCAGCGGGTGGAACGGGAATACTTGGTCATCGAGCGACATGTGCCGGTGCAAACAGCCATTGAGGCCACCGAAGCATCCACTCAGGCTCTCCTGGGTCCCGTGGTCCCCTTGCAGCGCAATCCAGGCAATCGCTTTAGCTTCCCACCCAACGGCCGAACGCAGCGCACCATTTCGGAGTCCACCACTCACTCGGGCGAGCATTATACCTCGCGCTTCCAGACCGACTTTGAGCTGATGCAGTGCCTCGGACGCGGTGGCTTCGGCGTGGTCTTTGAGGCCAAGAACAAGCTGGACGAGAATAGGTATGCCATTAAGCGCATCACGCTGCCCAACAAGGAGGCTTCCAGGCAACGCGTTCTCCGCGAAGCTCGTACCCTTGCCAGCTGCGAGCACCACAACATCGTGCGATATTTCCATGTGAGTATGACCAAGTTCGCCATCATCATCCATATA
Organism: Drosophila ohnishii; assembly: GCA_018905755.1. NCBI lineage: Eukaryota > Metazoa > Arthropoda > Insecta > Diptera > Drosophilidae > Drosophila > Drosophila ohnishii. Next base: position 4,854 of record JAEIII010038670.1, on the reverse strand, counting down.
GCTAATCTGATTATTTATTTACAGTCCTGGACCGAGACCCCACCAACTGGGTGGCAGGAAGAGGAGGATCGTAAGCTAGTTGCCCACGAGCTGTCCACTTCCATTCAGATCGAGACGCTAGACGAGAGTACACTGCCCTCGTTTGCGGAACAGTTGCAGGAGAAACGCCACCAGCAGCTTATGTCCTGGGTATCGGATGCTGCGAATAGCACTGCCTGCAGTCACGACTTTCATGGACACGGGGAGCCAGCACTTAGGAACATCAGGGAGGAGTACGACGACGATGAGGAGGAGGATTCGCTTATTGAATTCCGAAGCGAGTCACAGTCGGCAGCTTTAAGAGCGCGCGACGAAGATGACGATGAAGACGACGACGACGATGACGATGAAGAGGAGGAGGAGGATGAAGAGAAGAACGGGAAGAAGAGTCACCATCGCAGTTCCGTGTCTATTGACATCCATTCGGCTTCGTTTGATCTAAAGAACATTAACTACTCACAGCACCAGTTGGTGTCCAACTCCTTTCAAATCGAATCTGTTCGCACCAAAAGCAATGGCAGCGATGAGACGGAGGATGATAATAGGCCTCGAAGAAAGCCGCTTACCCTCGCTCTGGCTCAGAACCACAACAACAACAACCAGAACGGAAGCCATCCGACGCCACCAAGTGCCACCATACAAAATGGAGTTGCTGGCAAGCCAAGCAAAGTGTACTTATACATCCAGATGCAGCTGTGCCGCAAGGAGAGTCTGCGCGACTGGCTGAGGGACAATCGAACTGAGGCCAGGGCGGCTCACATTGCTGACATCTTTCACCAGATCGTTGACGCCGTAGACTATGTGCACCTTAAAGGCCTCATTCATCGGGACCTGAAGCCGAGTAATATCTTCTTTTCGCAAGACGGACAAATCAAGATCGGGGACTTTGGACTGGTCACCGACATGGCGGACATTCCGAACCTGGTTGCCAAGTGTGGAGATCAGAGTGGCCTGCCCTCCTGTGCCCGCCACACTCAGCAGGTGGGCACCCACCTATATATGTCGCCCGAGCAGCTGCTGGGCCGTCACTACGACTACAAAGTGGACATCTACTCCCTGGGCCTGATTTTCTTCGAGCTGCACGTGTACTTCTGTACAGAGATGGAGCGAATCAAGACGCTGAGAAATTTGCGGGATGGCCAGTACCCCAAGGACTTTGCCCTCAAGTATCCCGAGCAGTACGATTTGCTTCAGCAGATGTTGTCCGCCGAACCGGAGCAGCGGCCGCAGACAAAGCAGCTGAAGAGCCAGCTACAGGACATCCTGCACCTGCCGCATCACCTGGCGGACGGACGCAGCGAGCATGCCGTGCTTGCAGAGCGGGCCAGACGGCTGAGTCGCAGTCGAACCTTCAGCAGCTCCAGCGAGCCGCATCAGTGATAGACCAAATTGGCCGTGGGCATGGACAGCCATCAGTCATCAGCATTTCGCTTGTAAGTCATTTACCAACCATCATCCTCACCTGGCTATGCCTCATCCGCTGACTCGACCCGGACCAGTCGCAGGATCATTTAATTGGTAACACCTAGACTCGATAAGTTTGTATTACGTTCACATTTTAAACTCTTGCGTGTCGCAAATTAGCAACAACAAAATGTCCTTTTGTTTATAAGACTTAACCTTAGGAATTATACATATATATAAAGATGTACTCCCACAACAGTCGCTAGCCTAAGTCGATGATCTACGATGCCCAAAATTGTTTGTCCTAGTTTGTTTCTACCCATATAGCCAGCCAATTAATACGAAAGTTTGTTTTTAGTTAATAGGCGATAAGAGAGAAAAATAAAAAAGCTTAAAAATAGAAATGGAAATATTTTCTAATGGCTAGTCGAGATAACGGCCGTGAGTAATAGCCTGGGGTGCTATAAATCAGTTGCCAGCTGACGCCACACCGGGTCCGGTTCTGCGAAATACGGGTAATGCGATTGAATTAATTTAAAAACGACTGTTGAATTTCACAATAATTATAACAAAGTAATAACTAATTACTTGACTCTGTTAATCATCGATCGATTAACCCAATAATTAAAAACCCCGAACGTATACTTTTTTATATCACTTTATTTTGTTTTTATTTACGTCTGTTGCGCATTTTTCAAAAACGTTCTCTACTTTTCTAACGGTTGTTTGTCGGCGAATATCCATCGTACTCTGGCCTCTCTGCAGTGCATTCTACACTAAGTACAATTAGCTTGCTTCCTTTTCCGGTCGACATTTTGTTTTGCCATTGCTTAACATTTAGGTTCGGTGCGATTTTCTTGCTATTCTGTGGTTTGCTTCTATCCAATTAACAACTTGTCTCTACATATCCCTGGCTCGCGTCTTGCCTTTTATTACAAAAAAATAACAGAGATCATGGGCGACATGATGGCGTGATGCGCCTTGCAATACTTATCTAAATGTAGCGGCTTTTACTTACGGCTACTTACATACGAACTTTTGAATGCTTTGAACAAACAACAAGCGGCTGAAGCTTTTGATTCGTTAATACATACTGTTAAGATGAGATTTTAATTGGTATATTGCTACACTTATTTATTCTTCTCCCTCTCGCTTCGAACTGTCGCAGGCAACGCGTTGCTTAAATATAAATAATTCTCAACAATTTTCCTTGTTGCGTTTACTTTGTTTTGTTTTCGTTTAATTCCTTTCAACGGTTTGCATTTAGCGTTTTAATTATTTCCCAAAAATTAACAGCCATTTTGACGAATCCGTAAATGTTGAAAATCAAAGACAAAAACTCGAACCAAAGGCAATTATCGTTAGGTTTATATGTGTATATATATATGTATGTTAATATAGGTATGTGTTATATAAATATGTTGATGTTAGTGCTGTCCAGTAGCTTATTTGCTGAAGATACGGTTTCAAATTAAAGATAATGCCAGAGAGTGGGTATCTTTAATCATTAATGGTATATGTCCTTTATCAAAGCCACAAATATTTAGTTAATTACTTGTTATTATTTGTTGTATTGGTTACCCTTGAAATAACATTAAAAAATTGTTTCGAATCTCGTTTTTAGCTTAGTTATTCCTATAACCTTAACCGAGCACTCAACTGGGAGTGGAACCAATTTTTGGCAGTGCGCCCAGTTATCTACCTTGAATATCAGTTAGAGCTTACTTATATTGCTGTAAAAGTCGGTTTCCATAGCATTTTCGCAAAGTTCTTCTTTTGAAATCTCTATGTACAAAGTCAGCCTTGATTGCTTTTCTGTTGAGTAGTTTGAGTGGTTTCTTGAGGTAAAGAAAGAGATCGGTGTGGTATGTGCGTGTTCGTGGAAACTGGGACTAGTTTAGATGGCGGTGTATAGGGCGACACTTTGCCATTGCCTAGCTAACACATCGACCGGCTAGATCAGTTTGATATCACTACACTATGCTACACAAAACGCTGCTGTCTAACAATTTAGAGTTCGAGTATGTCGTGGGTATGGCATTATCACTAAAAATAATAACACAATCGTCGTCGGTTCTTGTGCGCTTCAATCCAATTGTAATCTTACTTTAGTTCTAGGTCTACTACGAAATATTTGCTTCTGGTGTCTTAAGGCGTCTTGATCACGGCTCCTTACACGCCGAGACATTTTAAAATCGTTTGAAACTATTTAATATTCGAAATGTTAACAACTGAATTTATGGGAATCGTTTTGATTATTTACTTTATGGCGTGTTACTTTGTATTCTATGTTATGCGAATTGGGCGCCGTGTAAAGAGCCCTGCACTTATATATTCTCTCCTATTAATCCTCCTGTTTTAACGCTTAAGTAATGTACGAGTTCACTGTAGTGGCTGCACTTGAATGACATGATTGTAACACTTTGATTCCAGGGCCTTGGGCTAATCTCGACAACACTTGCCCGGCCCGGCTACTCGCACCTAAGGCTATTTATTAACTCGTCCTAAAATTACGTACGTTTTGTGTTCCAGACTTGTGTTCGGAGACTTGACATTGGCATTAACTGACATCTTGTTGGTTGGCTTAAGAACTAATTCTTGAAATGATCACAACGTTAAAGTATGTTTACATATACGTGTATAGCTTAAGGTTAACTACTTAAGTACTTATACGCTCTTGGTTTGTTTCGATAACAAGGTTATTCGTTCGTACATAAAATGTATTGTAAATTATGGTGGGATTAATTGCCTATTTACGTTCCACGACAGAAATAATAACCGCAACGATGACGACCAATGCGATACAAAATCAAACTGGCAATTGTTGCTGTGCACTCTGGGGATAATGCCGCATATTCATGGCAGCTGCACTTCCTGCCGGCGCACGGGCATTGAATTGCAAATGCGTACGCACTAAAGTTGTCAGCAAGGATGTCGGGATCTGGATCTCGGACCGGGAAGTCGTGGCCGCTGGCCAAACGTATCCTTCGTTCGGCAGCCCCATTGCCATTTAAATGAGCGCAGCAAGGAGTGCCGTCCATAAAGGCAGCCAGCAAAATGTTGTAATAATGGCAAACAAAAGCAGCGGAGGGGAAAGCAGGAGGCGGGGGGCTCGGATGCAGGCGGAGGGATTGGGGGAGTCGGATTGTGGCCACTAAAAATATATGCTAAAATATGCATCTGCAAGCGTTCGCAGGGGGCTACAATGTCGTTGTGTCTCCGCCAGGGAGATTGCGTATACGCCACCGTCAAAGAAGGTTACGTATTCGCCACAGTGCACATTGCACCCTGCCGCTGCCCGATGGCCGCCGATAGCAGCTCTGCTGGTAAAGAATTCACTCGGGTATAATGCGCCAGATCAGAACGTTTGCTTAAAAAACTTATGCAACATTTGCTAAAGTATTGTACAGC
>JAEIII010038658.1:0-49758 GCA_018905755.1 Drosophila ohnishii | reverse complement strand
ATTACATCTTAGAAATATATTAACAGATGTTGTGAGGATTGATATCTTAAGATAAAGGCTTCGCCTCAGCTTTACGAGACTGCGGACACTTCACACTGTAATTGGTAACAAAGTTAAATACTTTGAACAAACTTATACCCTTCGGTCTTTCCCTAATTATACTATTCTTATAATTACATAGCCTCTTCGACCTAAAGATCGGAAAGAGCGAGCTATGCACGCGCTTCACCCCGGCATTCCGGGCACAAAGCCCAGTGACGAAGACATCCTCCAAGATAACTACTTTCGTGTACCAGGCAGCTTCGTACAAGCGTTTGACAACGTCAATGGACATAAGGTAACCTCCGCCGGCGAGGAAGGCCGGATAGGTTTGATTTGGATACATGTAGTGTGGCATGTACCACTTGTTTTTAACATCCACTATGGGCTTGGCCCGGCTAAGCTTTTTTCCCAACAGCACATTGCTGGTGTTTGTTAGTCGGAATGCCTTCTTCCCGAAAGCATTCCGAGTCGGCATGGTGCCACCCAATAAAATGTGCAACAAGTTGGGAATATTTACGAAGGCATCGTCATCTGTCTTCAACACGTAAGCGGTGGTGTTGGAGCAACTGCTGCTCACATGTTTCAGTGCCAGCACAGTTTTCAGCGTCAGATTTCGGTAGCTATCGATAAAGTCCTCTAAAATAATGTCGTTGTGCTGGTTCGCTTCTTCCCGCAGTTGCCTCAAGGATTCGTTTGTCCTGCTTCGCCCGATAATAAACAGAACCCTCACAGAGGCACGGAGGTTCGCATCCTTTCCGGTCAGGTATTCCGAATAGAGCTGTAGCCTACTTTTGAGAGGAGGATAGTAGGTTCCTTTCAAGTGGCCATGGAGCTTTTTGAAATCCGGATAGTTGAAGCGTGATGAGTTCCCCCAAGTCTTCCGTATAGCTTGCCGGGCTGGGGAGTTCTGAAAACTTGACTCCACAATAATTAGCAGAAAGGTTTTCTCTCCACAAAGAGCTTGGGGCTTAATTAAAGCAGTGTCCTCAAAGGGCGAAATGTTTGCCGTCAAGTCCAGTGCATCCTCTGGCCATTCTTCTATTAGAGCTAAAAAAGGTTAAATAATATTGTTATTGGTAATTCAAATTTATTGTATGTATTACTTGTACGGCTCATGATAAAATAATAACGATTTAGCATGTAAACGTTGTATGCTGTGTAAAAAACTAATATTATAGTAAGATTAAAGTATATCTTCAGCATAGTTTTCATGACAATTGCGCCTGAAATTAACTTCAATAAGCTAACGGAGTTCACTATCAACTATCAAGCGAAACTGAAGGCATGTGCAGCGTGCAATAGTTGAGACAACGTAAGCTTTTTCAATATTGGTTTAACAAATGTGCTGCTAAAAAAACATCTGATGGCAAATGATAAATATTCCTATTTTCTGCGTAAATAAATACATAACATAAATATGTAGAGATTAAGCTTAGCTTGCTTAAATTTCTTAACAATAATAATAAAAACAATTAAGAATCATTTTTCTATCTTGTATTTTCTTCAAAAATATCATACGCATTCACAATTCTTCGTTCACATTTGAAATGCAATAGCTGCATTCGTTAGCTAAGACTATGTTTCAATTCCATTGGTAGTTTTTACATTAGTGATATTTTACAGGGTGCCAATGGTCGAATTGGCGACTCATTGGATGCGATTGGTGGCGGAGGACTGCTGGACGTAGCTGGCCAACCATTCGCCTACCTTGGCCTTGTTCACTGCCAGCCACTTGATGTTGGCCTTCACCGCTTCCAAAGCCTGTTGGCGGGCCGCAGTTCCGGCTCCCGCCTCGGGATACTTGGCAAAGAACTGCTCCATCTCCTCCAACTTGGTTTTCGTGGAGAAGCGAGCCGTGATGGTGGGAATCAATCGACCCAGGGTACGCTCATTAATGCCGAAGCGCTCTACCAGCTGCTCCCAGTTTTCGCGGACATAGTCCCAGACCAGGCTTTGACCCACTGGATTGGTGGAGATGTAACCCAGCAGCGTGAAGTAGTCCTGGCGGCGCACCTTGGTCTCGTCCGCAGCCCAGGTGATGTAACGCTGTAGCAGCCAAGGCACTCGCACGGCGGCCAGGCAGTTCATCAGCTTCAGCTTCTCCTGGGCATCGCTTTCGTCCAAATACAGCTGCCATACCTGATCCCAGATCACCTGGGTGTTAACCTGCTGCATGCCGTAGTAGTAGACGACGTCCCTGACATCGGGACTGGGTCTGGTCTCCGGACTGGCCAGCCACTGGTTAAACAGCGTGACAGCCTGCTGCAGGGAGCTCGCGTGTCCCAGGCTGCAGGCGGAACTCAGAACCTTGATGCGTAGGCGACTGTGAAAGACAATCATAAAAATATTAAGTTAAGATCTTCAGCAAATGTTTAAGTTTCTCACTTTTCCAGATGATCGGTGCCCACGGTGAAGGTTACCCGCTCCACGATGGGCGTGAGCAGCTTAAGGGCGTAGGTGGTGAAGTCGCTGAACAGATCTGTGTAGTAGACGAGGTTACGCAGCGTGGCCAGCGAGGAAGTGCCCACGCTCCAAGGCACATAGTCGACCTCGCTCTCCAGGTAAGTGCTCAGGTCCAGAGCCACGGCGTAGTCCAGCTGTCCGGCAGCAGCCAAGGTGTTGGCATCGTTCAGCAGGTGAGCACGGTCAGCGGTGCTGAAGGTCTCACGGGACGCCTTCAAGGCACTGGTAAGAGCAGCCCACTGCTCACTGGCGTAGTTCACACGGTAGTATCCCACCTGATCCTTGTTGAACTTGATCCAGCTGGGCTCGCTGGTCAGCGTTATGCTGGCTTCATTGTCATTGTGATTGAAGATCGTGGACTGGACTTCGCTGTTGATGCTGCTGGTGTAGGTAATGGGAATCGACCAACGGTAGCTAAAGGAAGGAGTAAACGGGGGTTTTTCAGCAAAATTGATAAAAGAACAACAATTCCGACTTACTTGAAGGAAGACGGCTCCGCTTCGGCTGCATAGTCATCCTCATTGGCCAGGAATCGCTTCTGGGTAAGCCTGTAGGTGGTGCCACTCTTCTCCACCTGCACAACTGGGAGACCCATCTGCTCCGTCCAGGTCTTCATTATTAGTCTGCAAGTTATGGGAGATTAGACAAGGAACTTAATGGAATTACCGATCCACCTACTTAACATCAAAGTCCAGACCCTCCTCCTCCTCGATGGCTGTGAGGTAGTCATCCGTGGTGGCAGTGCTGTAAATGTGACGCCTCAGGTAGCGAGTGGTGGCATTCTTCAGCTTGGGCTCGCCTACCAGGTTCTCCAGCATGCGAACCAAGGCGGCGCCCTTGGAGTATGTGATGGTGTCAAAGTACTCCGTGATCTCGGCGGGGCTCTGAATGGACTTGACAATGGGATGGGAAGCCAGAGTCGAGTCAATGGTCAATACTGGGTGCAGCTCCTCGGTCACAAACTGGTTGTCCATGTCCCAATCCGGGTGCATATGCTTCACGCCCTTGTACTCCACATACGAGGCAAAGCCCTCGTTCAGCCAGAGATCGCTCCACCAGTTCATGGTCACCAGGTTGCCGAACCACTGGTGAGCCAACTCATGGGCCACCACGATGGCCACACGTTGCTTGTTCACGCTGGAGCTAGTCGCTTCATCGTACAGAAGAGCGGTCTCCCGGAAGGTGACCAGTCCCCAGTTCTCCATGGCACCAGACACGAAATCGGGTATGGCCACCATGTCCAGCTTCGGCAGCGGGTACGAGGTGTTGAAGTAGTCGATGTAGTAGGCTGTGACTCCAGCCCCCGTGTCCAGGGCATATTGGGTCTTCTCCACCTGGGCAGGTGGAGCATAGACACGCAGCTCAATTGTACTTCCCTCCACTATGGTGCTCTTGTAGGCGAAGTCAGAGACCACAAAGGCGGCCAGGTACGTGCTCATGGGCACTGTCTCCTGGAAGGTCACCTCGGTGAGATCACCATTAACATATTCGCTGTCAACCGGCATGTTGGACAGAACATGGTACTCATCGCCGCTGGGACGGGCCACGGTGATGGTAAACTGAGCCTTCAAGGCAGGCTCATCGAAGCAGGGGAAGGCCAGGCGGGCGTAGGTTGGCTCGAACTTGGTGCTCACAATCGACCTGGAACGGGAGGATATCAAATTTTAGTAGAGTTATAAGGACATTTTCTATATAAACTTAATGTTAGTGGGTTAGAATTAAAAGGTTACTCCTTAGGCTAGGTTAGATGTTAGTCTTGGTTGGTCAGCAGCTCCGGCTACCTGGTGCGGTTCTTTAGCTTGTCCAGATAGGAGCTCTGGTACATTCCCGTGATCCGATCGATCAGCGATCCGGTAAAGTTGAGGCTCAGCGAGTAGTTGCCCACTTCCAGGGGCTGATCGAACTCGGTGACCCAGTACTCGAACTCCGGATGGGCGAAGGTCAGCGCTGGGATAATGCTCTTCAGCGGTGCTCCCGATTCGTCCAGGCGCTGCACCTCCACGGTGCTCACGTTCAGCTTCTTGACGTGGACGGGAATAAATGCGATGGGCTCCAGCACCTGCAGGCTGATGCTAATGTTGCCGGAGTAGTTCTTCTGGTTGAGATCGGGGCGCAGTTGCAGGCGGTACTTGCTGGGCCTGATTTGCTGGGGCAGCCGGAATCCCAGATTCTGGAGCACCTTGCTGGCGACTTTGATGGAGGGCGCTAGGGTGGCCATGGCGTGGGACTTGCTGCTGGCGGGCACTTGCGTTGTATAGGCTCGGTTATCTGGTGGTGTGGTGTGCGATTTAACAGCGGTTTAATAATCACTCAATGGTTGTTGGGCGCCTAAATTAACTATCTTTCCTAATCAGTCTCAATAAAAAGCTAAGCTAAAATAGTGTGACCAAAGCGCAGGCAGTTATAAAATTATGCCTCGTAATGTACAAAAGCTTTCAGCGGCGACAAGAACCCTGGGAAATTGGTTCGATAGGTTTTTATAGCAATAATTAAATAATTTATATTTAAACATTAGGGTTGTTTTTAAATTAGCAGTATTTTTATTTAAATAAAAAACTTGCATGAACTCAGTCAATTTAATTGCGGCTTTTTAATTATATATCCAAGTGAATTCTGATTCTTTTGAACGTGCAACAAGTGTCTATCGATGACTGCTCATAAGCTCAACGAATATCGTACCGTAAAAACTGCGCGCCATATTTAAGCATGATTTAAAAAAACTGTTAGATTTTCGTAGCATTTTTTAACATTTTTGTGAACAATCTGACAACTAAAGAAAGGCTAAAGAATCTTGATAAACTCACTCATTTTAACGCAGATATTTCTGTTTATAAACAAAAACTATTACAGAAAACTGCCACTCTTAGTTGCTTTCTAGTTCAATTTTTTCTCTAAATAAATGCCTCTTTCACTAATCTGAGACTCAATCGAACCACCAACCTGCAAGGACGCTGAGTATAGGCTTTGTGGAAAGCAGTTGATCGCGGTCCACGTACACTGTGCGAAAAGCCCCGTCCGAGGCCAACTGTGAGCTGTTTGCAGCGAGTTGCTGCTGCTGCTGTTGCCTCTGATGCTCGTCGGCAATGTTCTTGCCAACGTAGACGAGGGCGCCCAGCAGGAAGCCGCAGAGCACCAGGAGGAAGACGCAGAAGGCGGCCAAGGTGAGGATCGTGTTGCTTGGGGCCTTGTGAGGCCGGTTGGTGTCCTTGATCCGGTGATTGTCGTCTGTGGAAAGACTGCTGCGCGGGCGGACGTTTTTCGCTGAATACATGACTTCTTTTCCTTTTATTTTACCCTTCGATTCGTATTTATTTTTCACTTATTTACACACTGGGTAGATGGTTGAATGCTGTATGACTCTGCGTTCTGGAACACTAAGTGACTGGAAACATTATTTTAGGGCTTAACTCTGGGTGTCACTGTCGCGATCCGCACTCTGTTAACTGTAGTTTTATTTTGAACCGAATGCCACAACTTCATAAAAATCTATTGTGTCATCGGAGAGGTAATTCGAGAGCATCATAAAGCGTCTCCGTGTACTGAATTACATGCGCCGCCGCTGCCATCATCAGTTTTTATAATCTCCGAGCGAGCAGCTTATAAACAAACCCGGCTTTTATGGACAGCGGCCCAGCTTCCGTCACTCCATCTCTCCCGGTGGAGATTGCCTCAATTTTGTCTCGCTGCAGATCAATCAGATGCCTGTAATTTGAGGCCCGTACCCTGCTCTCTCTCCTGACCACCCTCCACCGGTCACGTAATGAAGTTGGTCATTCAATGAAATTGTTACAAGAAATACCCGAAGCCATGTTTTAGTTTTGTTAGTTGGTGTTGGAATTGGAATTGGAGTCGGAATTGGGCTGGCTAACCGCAAAAGTTGCATTACAAATCCCCGGGCTTGTCGCAATGATACGACGACCACCGCAGGCCACTTTCTACCGAGGCGTTGGTGTCTTTGTCCGGAAAAGTATGATATCCAATGACTTAAACTCAATCAGTAGTTAATTACTTATTTAATGATAATCATAAAAGCAGTTGATCTCTCATAAAATAATAATCTTTTGTCCAAATAAAGCTTAGCTGAGATCACTATTAATCACCATAGTTTCTTCCAGTGCAGTATTGATTGACGGATAGCTAGAGGTTGTTGCCTTTTTGCCTGTCAATTTGCCGGGCAGATTTACGAGGAGTATCTGGCAACAAATCTGCGGAGCTTGTGAGATGGGAAGAAATTGCAGATGCCATTATTAGCAATGGAAATGAATTGAATTGGCCGTGGAGCCATGGAGCTTTTGCTTTGACAATTATGTCAGGATGAAGGAGTACCCATTAGGCATATATTAACCAGAGAACCGTATACAATGCAGCTGCAACATCCCACCCGACCGTCATTCAACTCACATTGTGCGAAATGAGGAATTCGAGACTGCAGAATATGCTAATTTTCACCAGCCGCCGTCTGGCAATTGTCTCTGATATACCCATACCCATGCCCAGACCCAGGCCTAATCCCCTCGCATCTGCCGCGGATCGCGGAGCCATCCGATGATGTAATGCTGACTCAATTAGGGAGCGCGCATCGCGCACAAAAGCCACCGCACATTGGCGGCAACCAAATTGCATGACTGCCACCTTATGAGCGGCTGAATATACAGCCAGAAGATCTGCAGACAATGGCAGCTGGCACATAGGTTGGGTCTCGATATATGTGACTCCGACTCGGATACGCCCCACTGCATCTACATCTACGTGGATGTCTTCGCATGGAGCCGATGAAGCGTTGACCGCGGGCCACATGTCATAACAGAACCGTTCTCATGCTCCGCTAATGAGTCGCGCACATTTTCACTTCTTTGAAGATCGAGTTTAATGATCACAAAATATACAGTGGAATCTCTAGCTAATAAACAAACCGCTAAATGACCTTTCTTGAAAGTGAGCATTACTTTTCAGTTACAAGAATTGTTTCTGTAATGGAAAATATACGAAAATGTGCCTGCAATTTAGACTGTGTCTTAAACTTGATATATAATTTTAAAACACACAGAAACCAATTTATTTAATCTCAAAAATGTTGACTGTCTCTCTAACCTGTTATCGAAATGAATTAATTCCAGAAAAGAATTTTGTTTACTCTACAAAAGAACCTACTTGAATATTTAAAATTAGAAATTGAAAGCTTTTATTTAAAACACGTTCTTTGGTTATTTTTAAGGTCATAACTTTCACAGTACTCACAGCCTGGCGACAAGTAATAGCCGCAAAAATGGAAATCGCCTGGGTTTACGTGACAAGTGCGCCCCAGAAACACCCAAAACACAAAATAAAATACTGATACTGAGAGTAGAAAACCCAAAAACCCAACCCACAGCCCATTACACCCGCCATGGGATGGCACTTGATAAAGGTCGCCTTTACGTGCCAGCCATTTACGATATTCACAAAGGAAAAATTAAAATAAAAATAAAAACAATAAATAAGGGGGAAGACACAAGGACAAAGAAATGATTGCCACAATTTGCATGTTTGGGGTTAACGGTATGCGAAATAAATTTACTATCAATCAAAGAGTTGCATAATAGCCAACAAAGGGCAGGCAATCAATTTAAGTTAAGACATTTTAGCCTTGGCAAATTTTTTTTAAATAGAGTTCGTTTACAAAATAAAAACATTTTACTCTCTCGTATAAATCACAAAATGTCAATAAGTAAATCAATATTTAGACAGTTTAATTGCTTAGAGAAGTTGAGATATAAATCAATTCAAGAAGAAAAAAAAGAGTACTATATAGGAACAAATTTTTGTTTACACTTAGACTCTATTTGTCATTTAAACTTGTAGTTTATATTGTTCCGTAAAATAATCTGGTCAATGGCTTTTGATAATTTGAACCAAAGAAATAGAATAGATTCACTTTTTCATGGGACATTGAACCCCAAAGTATCAAATTATTATTAAATTCACACCCCCAAAAGGTGTCAAATGTCCCATTAGCACCAAAGTCCAATTAAAATACAACACCCTTCACTTTCAAAGGTTCTTTCCCACACCTGAGCGAAATTTCTATATTTTTTTTTTGTTCGCCCAAGAAGAACAAAAAAGAAATCAGTGTCAATGAAAATGAAAAAAGATTTGACCACTGGCTGCGCTTCGACTGAACTTTTAAAGAACAAAACAAAACGAGAAATGAGCTGGAGATGGAGAAACCAGAGGGGAAAGAGGGAATACTACGACAACAAGTTGCTTGGCAGTCAATGATGTCGACCCATTTCGCTCCGGCCTTTTCGAAGAAAGTAATTTCTCAGCGGCCATTGAGTATCCGCCGCATTCGGGTTGTAAACACGGCGCATTTCTTGGCCAACAGGCAGGCAGGCAAGATACACAGCGGAAAATTTTTTTATAGTTTCTATCAGCTCAGCCATTTTTGTAGATGATAAATCCAAAAGACATTTCATAGCAAAAATTTCAAACAAATACTCTGATATCTAAAAAAAACCAAGCTTATAGAAATGTCACGTTCGCTGGCTTTCAAATCAAAAGGTTGAGGGAGATTTCTTAAAAACCAAACAGTTTCGATGGAATTTTTTCCAGTGCAGCGGCAGTGGCCGATTTAAGGCCAAGAACTTGCGCGGCAAGTGAACTATGTATGCATTTGGCTCCAAGCCTGTTTGCAGCAGCAGGAAGGGGCACCCGGCGGGGCCATCAGGGAGCGGTGCAACCTGTTTGATTTTAGCCATGTGGAGTTCGTTCTGCGCTGGCCAGTTGTTTTTATCGATAACTGTGACTGTTGAAAGTCAAAGTTGGCATAGAATCCGGTGGTCGCATTTCAGCAAATATTAAAATTAGTAACCGCCTGAATGCCTCCAATTAGAACTCGAATGCTCGATAGCCTAACGGACTAACTCAATGACAATGGCACAAAAATAAAACATGATATATACGGATCGTACGCTTCGGAGCTTTCGGGTGGCGATTCAACGGTATCTGATTGATCTGGGCCACTTATTATTATCTATTATTTTTGTCACATTTCGCACTATGCCGATTCTTGGCGATTTACAGTTGCAATCCGAATCAGAATCACAGCTTTACGAGTCACGTTTTCCGGAGCAACGGCATTAATTGTCACTTTGCCGGGACCGCGTCCGGACACTGTTCTCTCTCGGCTAATTTGATAACGGCAATTGGCGGACAGCACTCATTCTTGATTCAAATCGGAGGCGCGCACTCAAGATGGCCAAAGGGGACGAGGGGTATACGCACTGCGGCAAATTGAGATCGGTTACCAAGACGCGCCCGCTCATCTGCGACCGTCGCGCTTAGCTTTCAACTTCCAACTGAAGCCTCGCTCAAAAGCAGTCGCGGTTGCCGAGCTTCGCTGGAAAGCTCTCGCAGCTGATCGCCGGAGACCGGCTTATTTGTGGCCACAACAAGCCGTAAACTCCTCGGTCTTGATGGGTATTCGGGGGTATTCGCCAGAGGGCACACTTATGGTCAATAAGCTGGGTCTTAAATTTCTAGAGAGTCTTCAATTATGATAAAATTTTGCAATTATAATAAATAATAAAAAGAAAGAATGCTGATGGGTAAATTTTATAAAACTCTGAAAAAGAAAGCTAATAAAGAGACATAACCCGGCGGTTTCCCCCAATCTTAACAATGTCATATTTAAACTTATAAATTTTACAGAAAATTCTACTAAATATATCTAAGCGCTTCCTACTCACTTGACGTTTCCGCTGGCATCCGTATAGTTGCTGATATAGCTGCCAGTGAGGCTGGTCAGGTTGCAGTCGAAGCTGGCGGAGAGTGTGTAGGCCTTGTTCAGGCTCAGCACTTCCCGCAGCTTGATGAGCAGCAGCTGGCGCTTATCATCCTGGGTAACGCTGTCGACGGCAACGCGCATGCGCGCCATCATATTCAGGATGCTGATGCTGTGGACATTGAGTTCCAGGGAGTGCAGGACGATCAGGTTGGTCACCTCGTTCAGCTGGAACTGGATGGAGATGGTGCCAGTGCATTCGCCAGTCTTGAGGTTGGGCTCGTAGTAGAGCCTGTACTTGATGGGCCTCAGCTCGGTGGGCAGGCGCCACTCGATCTGCGGGAGTTATAAAGATTAGTCCGTATCCAGGCTATCGATAATAAGTCGCCCTATAAAGCGATCAATTTAGCGATAAAGTGGCGATAGGGAAAGGGGAATAATGTTTGGGTCAAGTCATAAACCAAATGGACTTCGTTGCAGTAATTGAAAACTTTAAAGGGGAGCTATAAGGGTGACTAGGTAATATGATTCATAAATACTTGTTCAGCCTCAAAGTTTAAGAGTTTGCAAATGTATAAATTTATTGAGCTAAGGAAAACACTTTTATAAACATTTCGTATCATAAATTATCCTTCAAGACCCCTCTAAATGGCCGTACGATTTATGTCAGATGTGACGGTCCTCAAGTGACTTTGGATATAGTCCTCGAGCACATCCAACATCCGCTTGGCCTCGTCCAGCTCTATCCACAGGTTATCCCTGTGCACGATCACAACTACGAGGGCCACAATCAGGCAGGTGGATAGCAGGCCAAAGAATATAGCCACGCGTTCAGCGGTGAACAAGTCTAGGAAAACATATATCTTCAAGTCCTGGTAAATCAAACATTCTGTGTTAGAAATAAATACCCTTAAACTTCTCCTTTAGGTGGCCCATTTTCGAGACTCTTGACTGGGTGTTGTTCGCAATTAAACTGACTTAACTGAACAGTAAAATTAAGCAATTTCTGGACGCAACAAAAAGTTTTACTTAGATAAAAATACAAAGAAATAAACGTTTCCTCGGGCGATAAGCACTCGAAAACGAATTGGTGGTCATGCCGACTTTACGACCACCGATGACCAACGGGTCTATCCTAGCTGGGGTTTTTTCCAGCACTAACTAGCGTTTAAGTATATCACTTGAATATGTCCAATGAACTTAAAAGGATGTATACACATCCTAGATATGGTTTCACTGCACTTACCGCATCCGGATCGGGAAGTCCTGTTGGCAGAGTCGGGTAGATGGGAGCAGTGCTGGTGGAGGTAGAGCCGCCACTAGGAGTGGTGGCGCCCGAGGCAGTGGTGCCACCTCCTGGCGACGTTTCGCCATCAGGAGTTGTAATGCCACCAGGAGTTGTAATGCCGCCAGGAGTGGTGCCACCGTCATCGTCAGTTGGCCTGTTGGGATCCTGGGTAGGAGTGGTGATCGTCGTAGTGGATGTGGAGGTAGTGTCCGCTGTTAGGGCGTCGATTTTGTCAAGGGCATCCTGCAGATCGTTCTCCAGATCCGAATTCTGAACTGCCAGCACTATGGTGGAGACACAGAAGGCCGTGGTGGCCAGGCCCAGAAAGATGGCCACTGCCTTGACCGTAAGCCCTGCGCGATTCGCAAATTAAGAGTTCAAATCAAGATCCCGATTTCACAATGTTAAACTCACAGGCAAAATGCATTTCAAGAGATCCTGATTTCTCCTTTTTCCCGGAACACTGTCTCGACTGCTTCCTTCAGGCTGGAAGCCAAAATGGAAACTGAATGCAAGTAGCGAATCTGACCCCACAATTTGGACTTGATAAAACCGGCCAGATTGCTGGCCGATATCTAGACGGGCTATACAACTCCGTGTCCAGATAAATACGGTTTATAAGCCACCATAACGTGGTCCGTGGTCCTTTACGCTTACGTTAATAGCCTTATGTTTATGTTTATAGCAAGGCCATATATCGGCATTTATGGCTGGACAGCCTCGTCTCCATGGAAATTACATTTACGCACGGTCATGATTCCGTATTCTGACCATATACGATATCGAGACATAACCCATATCTGTGGCCATTCCTGAGGGCTATAAAAATCGCCATACGCCCGGATAAAATTGAAAATTTCTTGGTTTTATTTATGGTTTGATTTGGAATTTTATTTTATTGAACTCAAGCGGACATTTCACAGGCTTATGCAATTCTAATTAGTGCCTAATTGGCTTGTTTTGGGTTTTACAATTGGTTTTTCGCGGTCAGCAGCGGCGAGGCGGTGCCGCTCAGCCAGTTAGTGATGTCAGCACGGTTTCTGGCCAGCCACTCGATGTTGTACTTGATCGTCTCGATAGCCTCCAGCCGGGAGTTGGCTCCGGCTCCGGCCTCCGGGTACTTGGCGAAGAACTGCTGCACCTCCTCCAGCTTTACGGTGCCGGCAAAGTTCTGAGTGATCTGGGAAATCAGGCGTCCAAAATGCCTGTTGGTCAGGGTGAAGCGCGCCGAGAGCTCGGGCCAATGCTCGCGGTAGTACTCCCACACCACGGGCTCACCCACCGGATTGGCAGCAATGTTTTGCATGAGGGTAAAGTAGTCCTGCGAGCGCACGATGCTCTCGTCGTAGCCCAGATCCAAGAAGTTGAACAGTGTCTGGGCATCTCGGGAGCCCGCCAGACCGTACATCATCTTGAGACGCTCACTTGCATCGGCCTCGTCCAGGAAAAGAGCGTACAGCTGCTGCCAGGTAGACTGGCTGCTGGACTCTTGAATGCCATAGTAGTAGACGATCTCGCGGAGATCGGGCGACGGCCTGGCGGTCGTGGGGTTCTGCAGGAAGGCGTTGAAGCGGGTCGAAGCCTGCTCCAGACAATCGGGCAGGCCAAGGGCACAGGCGGCGGACAAGATCGAAACCCTCAAGCGACTGCAGAAAAGAACAAGACAAGTTAAGTAAAAATATACCTTTCCAGCTGGACTTCATTACTTACTTCCTCAGGTGATTGTTGGCATCTACAGTCCAGCCCACCTCCTGGTAAATGTTGACCAGGAGGCTCCTGGCGTAGGTGAGGTAGGACACGTATCCCTCACTGAACATGAGACTGCGGTGGATGGCGATCAACTTGTTGGCCGCCACATACCAGGGCACAAAGTCCTCCTCCTGGGCCAGATAGCCGGTCATCTCCAGCGGCACGATGTACGAGAGCTGGCTGGCATCTGCCAGGGCAAAGGCGTCGTTAAGGAGGTGGGCTCGGTCGGCGATGTCGAAGCGACTAGGATCGGTGGTCAGCTGCTGGATAAGCAGGGTCCAGAGGCTCTCCTCATAGTTGACACGGTAGTAGCCCGTCTGATGGACGTTTAGCTTGATCCACTCAATGTCGCTGTCCAGGGCAATGCCCACGGAGTCCACATCGTAATCGTAGACCACACTGCCCACGCTACCATCGTCCCAAGTGGAGGCTGTGTAGGTGATTGGAACACTCCATTTATAGCCAAACTCGCTATCCTCCGCCTCCTCCTCATAGCTCGCTGGGTTGGAGAGGAATCGCTGCTGGGTAACCAGGAAGCCGCCGGATGTCTTCGATACATTCAGCACTGGATATCCCATCTGGTTGGTCCAGGTAAGCATCAGTTTCTTAACGCCCAAGGCGGGCACCACAGCGTCCACTTCGGTGAGGAAATCATCGGTTACCGTGTTCTGGAACTGATGCTTCACCAGGTAGTTGGTCACCGCCTCCTCAAAGTTCTCGGCGCCCACATAGGTTTCCAGCATGCGGATCACGGAACCGCCCTTCTCATAGCTGATGGTGTCAAAGATGGCACTGATCTCGGCAGGAGTGTCTACCTGCTGCACAATGGGATGCGAGGAGAGCTTGGCGTCGTATAGCAAAACGGGATGCAGGGCGATGATCTGGAACTGCTCCAGCTGGAAGGGAAATAAAGAAGGTAAACAATTTGTGTTTTCAGATGCAAGTCAAAGCCTTGGAACCCTACCATTCCCCAGTCCGAGTGCACTGCGTTGACTCCCTTGTACTGCATGTAGCGGGCGAAGCCCTCGTTTAGCCAGATGTCGTTCCACCACTGCATGGTGACCAGATTTCCAAACCACTGATGGGCAATCTCGTGGGCCAAGACGCCGGCAATCGATTGCTTATTAAAAGTGGAGCTGTAACTGGAGTCGTACAGCAGAGCGGTCTCCCGGTAGGTGACCAGTCCCCAGTGCTCCATGGCATTCGAGGAAAAGTCGGGAATGGCGGCCATGTCCAGCTTGGTCAGGGGATAGGCCACCTTGTAGTATTGGATATAGTACTCCGTGACCGCTGCTCCAAACTCCAGAGCAAACTCCACCTTGTCGATCTGGTGGGAAGTGGCGTAGGCCTGCATGGAGAAGTCTTCACCGATGCCATTGGCCCTGACCGTTGTTTCCTGTGAGGCAAAGTCGGAAACGATGACGCACACCAAGTAGGTGCTCATCTTCACAGTGCTCTCGAAGATGGCCTCGGTATAATCGCCCAAGTAGTTTGATTCCTGGTGAGGTTATTCTTGGATTTATTGCCGGGTTGTGGCTATAACTTAAGGGTGATCTTACGATTTCTTTCATATTGGAGACGGCATGGTAGGAGCCACTGGGATGAACTACTGTTATGGCAAAGGTGGCCTTCATAGCAGGCTCATCAAAGCAGGGGAATCCCTGGCGGGCATAGACGGGCTCGAATTGGGAGGTGGATATGTTTCTGGTTGTGAAGATATTGGAAAAGACTGAGCATACTTTTAGGCTTGAGGAAAAGTTTGTATTACCGCTGCGCTCCCGCCTCGTTCTGGTAGGTGCTGCTGTAGAGGCCCACAAGCTTGTCCTTCATCTGTCCATTGAATATGATGCCCAGGGTGATGCTGGCATCCACCAGCAGCTCCTGTGTTAGGGTGATTATCAAGAACTGGCGTTCCGTATCCAGCTCAAAGCTCTCAACCTCGCGGTTTAGCACATAGACACTAGTAATCTCTAGCAGGTATGAGTGCAGGATAATCTGGCTGGTGGCCTCGACCACCGTGATGCTGATCCTCTCCTGGCCAGTGAAGCTGCCCGTTTGCAGGTCCGGATGCCAGTAGACCTCGTAGTGCGTGGGCACCAGAGTAGTGGGCAGGCGATAATTAATCTACAAAGCGATTGGGGATTATCGTATTTTCATCGATTAACCTTTGCAGCTGATTACATACACTATCTTCCCGCTTCACCCGCTGGCTCTTCGCTCCGTTCCACTCCTCGAATATGTCGATCTTGCTCTGCACGTCCCGCAGATCCTGCTCCAGCTTTGCATTCTGCACAGCCACCACCACGGTGGCAGTGGCAAAGGCCACCACCGCCCAGGAGAGCACAACCTGTAGCCAATAGCCCGACAAGAACATCTTTGCAATCGCACCTATCGCGAGCGACTAACTAACAAAACTTTTGGACGGACCAACTGCCGGCCCAATAATGCGGCTATCACCGGCTCCAGGTGATTGTGTGCACTCGAATCGTTTTATGTTCGCCCACACGATTGCGATAATAATTGGCCAAATAGCCAAGATTACGGGCGGAGCCAGGCGATAGTGTGAAATCCGGAGATCCAACGAAAGTGATTCATTTGTGGCAGCCATTGGGATAGAGGGGTATCGAATTGATTATCATGGCTAATGAGGCCATTAAAAATAAACAACATTTTTTCTTTTTTATCCGTAAAAATTGAATTGGTTCTACAATTTAATCTTGCTCGAAATCCATTGTAGTTTTTGTACAAAATTTGTTGTTAAAAATTCCAAAATCATGGTAACAAAATGTACGGTTGATTACACCATCCCCCTAGAAACTTTCCATTGACTATAAACTAATGAACTGACATTTGGCCCCTCCATAAAGATCAATAAAATCTGATATATTAATCAGTCCTATACTTTATACTAAAATTTTTAAGCTGCAACTTTGTTATCAGGCCACTAGCTTGTCCAATCAGCGAATGGATAATTGCTTATTTATAGAGCTGTAATTTGAGTTTTCCCAATAACTAGCTTATCTTTATTTCAGCCTGTTCGGCACATTTTTGCTTTATAATGGCAATTATACGAGTACGAGTTTAATGGGCAGCGTGGCCACAGAGCCACTTCCTCCTCGGGTCGTTCTACAGTTGCTGCTTGTCCAGCCAGGCGTCCACGCCCTCGAGGTTCTCGGCCAGCCACACGATATTGTTCTTCACCGTCTCCAGAGCCCTCACGCGGGCAGCTGTTCCGGCTCCGGCCTCGGGATACTTGGCAAAGAACTGCTCCATCTCCTCGAGCTTGGTCTGAGTACTAAAGCGGGCTGTGATGGAGGGTATCAGGTTGCCCAGATAGCGCTCGTTTAAGCCAAAGCGATCCACTAATCGCAGCCAGTTCTCGCGGACATAGTCCCAGACCAGGGACTCGCCCACGGGATTCGCGGAAATGTAGGTGAGGCAGGTGAAGTAATCCTGACCCCGCACGTACTCCTCGTTCCAGGCAAGATTAATGTAGCGTTGCAGCAGCCACGGAGACTGCACGGCGGAAAGGCCATACATCAGCTTGGACTTCTCGCTGGCGTCGGCCTCGTTGACGAAGAGCTCCCACACAGCCTCCCAGACTTCCTGGTCGCCCACGGAGAAGATTCCGTAGTAATAAACCGTCTCCCGGACATCGGGCTTGGGACGATCCTCAGGCTTGGCCAACCAGGCGGTGAACTGCTGTCCAGCTTCCGTGAGGCAGGACTCCAGGCCCAGGGAGCAGGCGGCACTCAGAGCGGTGACACGAAGGCGGCTGCAGGGGGGGGCAGTTTAATAATCCATTTCGAAAAAATATATTTTTAACTCTGGGGGTGATCCACTTACTTGTTCAAGTGATCCTCGCCCACCGTCCACGTCAGAGCCTTGTAAATGGGCTCGATCAGGGCAGTGGCGTACTTCTTGTACTTGGCATAGCTGCTGGTGTAGTACAGAGTCCTCTTCAGGGAGGTGAGACGCGTGGCGGCCACGCTCCAGGGAACATAGTCAGCCTCCTTGTCCAGATACCGGGTCAGCTCAAAGGCCGTTTCGTAGGGCAGCTGGGTGGAATCAGCCAGGGCGAAGGCGTCGTTGAGGAGGGAGGCCCTGTCGCCGGCGCTGAAGGAGCTCGGCTCGGCCACCAGCTGATCGGCCAGGGCGGACCACAGATCGGTCTCGTAATTCACCCGATAGTAGCCCACCTGATCGGCGTTGAACTTGATCCACTGGACGGCAGCCGGGACGGTTATAGTGACTGCCAAAGAAAAGATTCAGAGATCAGAGATGATGAGAGAGTGAGTCCCGCATATAAATGGCACCACTTACTTTCGCTCTGGCTGTAATAAAACCAGGCACGCTGCACCTCCGACTGGGCACTGGTGGTGTATGTGATGGGGATCGACCAGCGGTAGCTGTGCAAATAATGTATGTGCGAAAATCGCGATCAGATACGATCCGAACCATAAGCTCTGCTCCGAACTCACCTGAATTCCGAGGGCTCGTGATCGGCCTCATAGTCGTTCGGGTTGGACAAGAAGCGCTTTTGCGTCAATTTGTATTCCGTGTCGGAGACCTTCTCGATCGTGACCAACGGCAGACCCATCTGCAAAATGAAAAAGATCCCCAAAATGAGTTGCAAAAAATATTCGCAAAGAAACCTTTGGATTTTGGTTTACCTGCACCGTCCATGTGAGCATGATATCGGTGACATTGTAGTCCAGATCCAGCTTATCGATCTCCGAGAAGAAGTTGTCTGTCTCGGCGGTGGAGTACTTGTACTCATTCAAGTAGTTGGTAACCGCCTGGCGGAAGGTCACCTCTCCCAGGAAGTCCTCCAACATGCGCACCAGTGAGGAGCCTTTGGAGTAGGTGATGGTGTCAAAGATCTCTGTGATCTGGTCGGGATTCTCCACAGTTTGGATGATTGGGTGCGAGCCCAGGGTTCCATCCAGAGTGAGCACGCCGTGCAAAGTGCTGATAATAAATTGATCCCGCTGTTTGGGTTAAAGAATAAGATTAAGAAAGGAATACATTTGTAAGTTTCTTTTTAAATACTTGCCATTTTCCATTCTGGGAAGACAGCATCCACGCCAAGGTACTCAATGAAGCTAGCAAAGCCCTCGTTTAGCCACAGATCGTTCCACCAGTTCATGGTTACTAAGAGGAAAAGTAATAACAACAATTAGTGTGTAAGATGAGTCATTGCTGGGTATCCACCTACCCAGATTGCCGAACCACATGTGAGCAAACTCATGGGCGATAACGCTGGCGATGCGCTGCTTGTTGGTGGCCGAGCTCGTCTCAGCGTCGTAGAGCAGGGATGTCTCGCGGTAGGTGACCAGGCCCCAGTGCTCCATTGCCCCGGATACAAAGTCTGGAATGGCTGCCATGTCCAGCTTGGGCAGCGGATACTCGATTTGGAAGTAGTCTATATAGTACTCAATCACGCCCTTGCCCACATCCACGGCAAAGTCCACCTTGTTGATCTGCTCGGGAGTAGCGTAAACGCTCATCGTGAAGGTATCCCCAATGCCATTCGTATCAATGTCCACCTGCTTGGCGGTGAAGTCGGAGACGATGAAGCAGGCCAGGTAGGTGCTCATGGGCACACTTCTCGCAAAGCTGACCTCCTGGAAGGCGCCCTGGCTCACACTGGTGGCCACGTTCATGTTGGACAGCGCATGGTAGTCTCCCTCGGAGGGATGAACCAGCGTGATGGTGAACTCTGCCTTAAGGGCCGGCTCATCGAAGCAGGGGAAGGCCTGACGGGCGTAGGTGGGCTCAAACTTGGAGGTGGCTATCCACTTGCGACTCTCGTCCTCCTTCACGTACGACGAGCTGTACAGACCCACGATCTTGTTGGCCATGGAGCCCTCGAAACCGATGTGCAGCTGGATCACGCGGCCCTGAGTCAGTGGCTCGTTCAGTTGGAATATGAGGAACTCCCTGATGGCATCAAAGGATGTCTCCTGGACTTCCAGGGTATCACTGCCCGTATTCATCACGGCTACACTCGAGATGTTCAGGTTAAGTGAGTGCAGCACAATCTTATCGGTTGCCTCCGCAACTTGAATGGTAATGGTCTCCTGCCCATTGAATTCTCCGGTTTCAATGTTGGGGAACAGATACAGATCGTAGTGCGTGGGCACTAGGTTGCCGGGCAGCCTGTAGTCGATCTTCTCCTCAGGCGCTACTGTGGTGGGCGGGGAAGCAGTCGATCCTGGAGAGGCAGTAGACCCGGGACTCTCCGTCGGTCCTGGAGCCTCTGTGGGACCTGGCTCTGCCGTGCTGCTAGTGGTGCCCGGGTCTGCAGAACTCGTGGTCCCCGGAGCAGCCGTACTCGTAAACCCCGCCTCCAGCAGGTCCAGCTTCTCCTGGGCGTCACGCAGGTCGCTCTTCAGGCTCGCCTTCTGGACGGCCAGGACGATGGTCGATACGGTGAAGGCGGTGAGCGCCAGGCTCAGGCCAATGGCCACCAGCTTGGCGGTGATAATCATGGCGACGGTCGCGTTAATCCAGCATGGGCCGCGTCCACGGCAAAACTGAGCGCTCCCCTGGCCGGCGGAGCGACAGGTAAGGTTGTCGGGGACTCAAGTGGGCCCCCTATATCTTAATTGGCTGCGTGCGTTGCAGATTGCTAATCTAATCGCAAGTCGATGAGCCGCCGAGCACGGTATTAGCCGGGACACGGGTGTACGTACAGTGTTCTCGGCTGACAATCGCCCAAATTTATGGACCCTGTCATGGCGCTTTGATTAAAGTTAGAAATGCCAAAGATCTGGCGCGTTTTTCCTCGAGCAGTGTCGGAATTCCAAGCTGGCCGCTGAGCCCCGAGGAACTCCCGGTGTCAAGGCCCATATGTGTGCGAAGTACGCAGCCTGCCAAGACGGCAGACCAATTGAGCAAACTTCGGCTACCTGCGGTCCCTTGAGGATAGTGCCGTCCCTGTCTGGTTCTGTTTTACCCGGCGCTTAGGTCCTAAAAAACCCTTTTCCGGTGACACGGAAAGCCATACGAGAGACTGGCGGCGACCTAATTAGAGAATCGGTATTTTCATTGTGCTAAAACCCAAACATTGAAATTTCCGCACACGTTTTCGTGAGGCTAAGCCTGGAATTGACGTACTTATAATGACTTTGCCTTTTGTGCGATGGAAGCGGGAAGTTCTCCCTATAATAAACGCACCTTAATTACTATATAGATCTACGTTCAAGTACGGATCTTTGTTGATTTTATAACCGCTTGTTCTATTTTATCTATGAAGTGCTAACGAGCGGCCATTATCAGGCTATTATTTTCAGGGTTAAGTCACGTTCAAGTTGAGATTTCAGTTACTATCATTTATACTTTTATTCGATTCAATCAAATGAAGAATTTATAGCGATTTAGCTTATCTTTGATTTGTTGAATTTGTTCAATTGAGTTATGACAGTTTTATGATTCTTCCATAAATTTGAGTCCATCTTTTGGCTATAGTATAGCTTTTCGGTTTCCCCTGGTAACTATGAAACCTTATATATATGATTTTTAAGTATTACTTTTGTATTTATTAAAATTAAATATTGAATTAAATAGATAAAATGTGCATCCTTAGAAAAAATATTTATTTGGTTTCCCAAATTTTCTGAATATCCCAAAACATTCCCAGTCGGCACTAAAAAATCCAATCCATCTTTTAGATATCTGCTCCTAATGATGTTGAACGTCATTTAGCCTAATCCGAGGTATTAACTTTTGCAATTTGAAAATACCATGCCGAGGCCGAGGGGTTATTCTTCCCGGCTCGCCGGCTCACCACAAAGCGCAATTAATTTCCCAGATTATGGCCATGCTACATATTTACTGTTTGTCATATGTTTTGTTATATAATTGGCTTGGCCAGTCCAAAACAAAAACCCAAACAACCCCGAACCCGAATCCGAATCCGAGTCCGAATACTATCCGTTTCGGGGCATTGATGTTGTGCAGTGGGAGTTCGGAAAATCCGGCAGGACTGAATGAAACCGGCTGGAATTCATTCATGAGCACGTCGGGCGCCGCTTGACATCTACCTGCCTAAGCGTGGGAAAGTTGCCCGAGGCAGGGATCCTCCAGGTAGACGCAGGAAACTGGGCTGCTCCGCAATTGCATCGCGGGCTGCCAGTGGGTTTTATTCGTCCGCAGCGGGGAGTTCCTACACCCCCTGCCCATGCAAAATTTCCAAGTGGAAAACGACAAATTTCCGGTTTTTTGGCCAGGCCCGAATTTCCCACGGGCCGCTCCCAGGAGGGCGCCCTTCCCGCCGGCCGCCTTATAAGCGAGCAGAGCGCTCTGCCAATCATTCAGTCGAGTTAGCGACGTCAGAGAGACATCATCATCATTATACACATATCACACATATCGGAATAAGACGAAATGCTGTTCACAATCTGTTTGTTCCTGGGAGTGGCCAGCACCTTGGCCGGCGTCATGGAGCCCATGAACTACTACCAGTACACCCAGTTCCAGGCCCCACTTTCCTGGGAGGACATCTCCGCCAAGGGACTGCAACTTGCTTTGGCCAGTTGCCAGCACAGCTTCCAGTGGCAGCGATGGAACTGCCCGGCCACGGATTTCGTGAAGCGATCCACCAGTCCGGCGGATACCACGACGGATCGGGAGGGCGTCTATGTGACGGCCATCTCGATGGCGGCCATTGTTTACACCCTAACCAAGGATTGCGCCAACGGAGTCATCGCTGGATGCGGATGCACGGAGAATGCCCTCAATGTGCCCTGTGCCCATGAGCCGGAGAAGGCTTTGGAGCAGTACGAGAAGCGATTTGGAACTGGATCGGGAGCCTCTGCCCATAACCAGCGGGTGGTGGGAGCCCTGCTCAAGGAGTCCCTGCAAAACGAGTGCCGCTGCAAGCAGCCGGGTCCCGCGCCGGGCCAATGCCTCGAGGAGGAGTGTGTGGCCGTGTTGGAGCCCTTCGAGAGCCTGGCCCAGGACCTGCTCAAGATGTACGACGATGCCATCCAGCTAGACAGCACCAGCAGCAACCTAAAGATCATTTGGCAAAACATTCCCCTCGACACGCTGGTTTTCATGGAGGACTCGCCCAACTACTGTGAGCCGGAGGCCACTGGCCGCTGGAAGGGCACCCGCGGCCGCCTGTGCTCCAAGGACCGGAGTAGCTCGTTGGAGGAGCGCCTTTCCTGCCAGCAACTGTGCCGCGTCTGTGGCTACCGCGCTCGCTCCCAGCACCTTAAGACCGAGCGGCGATGCAACTGTAAGCTGGTCTGGGGCTTTCGCCTGCAGTGCGATGTGTGCGTCCAGCTGGAGCGACAGTACACCTGCTACTGAGAGCCCAGGAGGAAGGGGGCGCTGGTCGAGCCCCACAAGAGATTACTCAACTACGATTTAAGTTAATTTATTTGTTTCCACCGCCTATTTATTGCCACAACAAACGCTATCAATAAACGCATAAGATAATATTTATATAAACTTTTGCAATCACTTTCCTTGGCCTTGGGTTCCATAGCTGATTTCTAGAGAGGAAGCGAGCCATTACGCCACAGGTGTCCCTAGTAAATTATTAATACAGGTAGGTAAGCCCAATGAGAAGTCAGGAAATCAACCCGATTTGTGCATATCTTTATTTCGAAGAACTTAAAGCCTAGAACCGTAACTTATTGCGTCGTGAGATGGTCTCGTGTTCTAGCTGATCCAGGTGGTCGGCTTGCCCTCCACCCGGTAGCCATTGTAGGCGGCAGCCGCGGAGGAGGCGGCGGCGGCCAGCTCCGATCTCCGACTCGGCTCGCCGGCCCAGTAGGAGGGCACTTCGTAGCTCTGGACCATCTTGTTGCCGTTCTTGATGGCCGAGATGATCAGCAGGAAGATGGCCAGCTTGCCCACCAGAATGGATTTTACTAGCAGAAGCTTAAGTTTGGTCACCAGGAAGGGAACGATGGCCGACTGGATGAGGAAGGGCAGTATGAACAAAGGCAGGACCTTGGTGATCATGTCGTACTTCTTGCCACGACCTAAAGTATAAGGCAACATAAATCATAATTATTTATATTAACTTAAGCGAGGGGAGACCCACCTTCTTCGCTGTTATCCGAGGTTAGCCAGCGGGCGGCGATAATCTCCTTGAGGTTCTCCCCATCCAGCTTCACGTGCACAATATCATTACTCATGTCCAGGCTGACATTAAGCCCGGGACCCACATGGTACCGCTCAATGCCCTCGTCCTCCTGGCCAGGATCATCCGGTCGATCCGTTTCGGAATCCAACTCCTCGCGTCTCTTGTTACGATCCTTGCGCTTGCGTTTGCGCCGCTTTTTGCCCGTCGACGTTTCACTGTCGTCGTAACTAGGCGACTCGGTTTGGGCCTCCAGTAGGGCCTCAGCATTGGCATCCTGACGGATTTCCTCAGCCAGAATGTCTCCAGCCTCCAACTGATCCACAGGATTCAGCTGAGCCTCGTTGCCCGCCATTTGTGGGGCACTGACGCGATCCCTTAGCCGCTTCTTGTACTCACTGGTCGTCTTGTTGCCTAGATAGGTGCTCTTGTAGTTCTTGTAGATGCCCATGAATATGTGCGAGTTCTTGCGCAACGCCTGCTTGTCCTCCGGCTCGTAGCTGCTGGCCAGTCCCCGGGCCGCCTCCGTCGCAGTGGCCTCCTCTGGGGTGGAGGTGACCTTCTGGTCACTCCCGCTGGCACTGTCCTGGCCAGAGGCCAGCGAGCCGCAGATCAGGCTCAGCAAAAGGAATCTCACCAGGCTGCTCATCTCCAGGTGACTGCGGAGTGTCTGCTGCAATGGCCAGCCACAAAATGTGGCACAAACGGCGGCGGCCAAGCGTTTTATCAACTCCGAAGAAAGCGGTGGAAATGCTGCAGCCAAGAAGCTGCGGAAAAGCGGCAGAGCAGCGTCTCAAGAGCCAGAGCTGGCTGCATTCTGAGGCTGGAATTGGCATTGGAATTGAGCACAGACAACTGGCAGTCCGAGAAGTTGTCGCTGCAACCAGTTACCAGTGGCTAGAACACGATTCTAGCGCTGGATCCTCTTCAATTAAGCCGCCAGCCGTCCGAGGCGACGTCTGTATTGCTGTGCTTAGCTTGTTGCTTAGCTGTCCCGCTAAGAAAATCTGGAGTAGGCCTGCGATTTCTCAGTGATCTCGCTCATTGATTTCTTTTAGCTCTAATTGCCCCTGGACCCCCAATGGCCATAAATAATTCCGCCGGCTCTCTAAATAGCCTGCTAACGGTTTGGCCACCGAAGGCTTCGGTCCGTGCCCCGTTCTTTGCCCCGCAGCGACGCCTCCAATTAACATGGGAAAGTTGTTGACAAAATTGAGTTCGGATCGGTCTGAAAATCCAGAGTAGAAAGTAAATTCTAGTCGAACGCCGATCGTCGAAAAATCCGCTTTACGTATTTGGTCTCCTTAATTACTTTCACACAATTAGCCGTCAAATACTCCTCTAGTTCGCAGAAAATAAAACAAATACGTTTGCGGTAGCTGTGGCTGTGGCTATAGTTATGGCTTTATTTCCACCATAACTTGAAAGCCCGCGAGTGGTGGCCGTGTTTTTTATTTCCCCAATACACGTATCAATATTCGATAATAAATTTTAGACATATAAATGGCCAGCAGCTAATCTTATCTCTGGTCAATAACAAAACTTGGCTAATCCCTTCTAGTTTAGGTAATACAAAGCGCAGGGAATAACGCAATTGCTTAGTCATAATCGCAATTTGTAGGAGTAAAGTAGGAGTAATAAATAATATAAAAGCTTGTAGAGCATTCAAGAGAAAAATATAACCTAAACAGAAATATATTTAACAATTAAAATTAATTTTAATTTTTAATTAAAGTAAAATATTACACCTTACTGGCATTCATCAAGTGACTGACTCACTTGCTATATTGTAGACATTTATTTTCCGTGAATGAAAGTGAATTGCAAGGGACAACCTAAAGTATTCGTCAATAAAAATCCGTTATTCAGCTGTAGGCTGACTTAGTATTGATTATAAATTAAAATGCAGTACCTCGTTGTTAATTAGCTGATAAATCATAATCGGCCAGCGACGAAAAATGAAAGCGAATCGATGTCTGAGGCGACGACTACTTGGGTGCTGCCCTCAATATAGACACGCGTCGTGAAAGAATGCCCATGTCCATGTCCACATCCAAGTTCCAATGCATTACACCGCCAAATGCGATGGGCTCGAAAAGGGTCGGTCGCTCGTCGTCAGTGAAAATACCGACCCATTGTATGCATATTCAAAGCACTGCACTGCAAAGAATATTCTAATCTGACGGAATAATTAGATGCTTACATTGTAGTTGAAATTGTAACTGCAAATTGAGGATGTTTTTAAAGCCTTGGAATTGCTAACAGCGAACAAAGTATTTCTATATTGTGTAAGTCTACGTAAATTAAGGGGATCAAAAACCACATCCGACCATTTCTTTTGTGGCTGCGGTATTAATAAGTCTCTAATGGAATTTTAGATCCTACATTGTACTTTTGCGGATATTTTTGTCAGTGTACCTAGTCATTTTGGGTATCTGACAGACGGTAGGGGCAGCAGACTGTATGGATGCGGCACGATTTGCTTGTTTTGGCGCACGTTCGTGCGACGCTGCGGCTACGCGATGTCCGGCTGCCGAATTTCAAGTAGCCGACCAGTGGGCCGACCCAGACCCTCGTCGATAAAAGCCAATGTCAATGTAAGCCCTCCACTCAATTGTTCACCAGTGTCGGAGCAGTGCAGTGTCAAGCGGATTACCGGATACTTAAACTCAACCCGAAGGACTAAACTATCATCGAATCAAATCGAATCGCAATGGCCGCCAACCAGAAGATTGTTTTTGCTCTCGTGTGCCTGTTCTTGGCCTGTGATTTGGCGTTGAGTCAGCAGCAGGCTGCCAACAGTTCGGATGCGGAGTCGGATGTGGCTGGTTAGTGAAGGAAACTACAAAGATATCAATATATATAGTGAGCCAACTAATAACATAAAAAAAATCAACAACAGGATTAAAGTTTAAGTGACTAACTAAAATGCCTCTTTTTATGAACACCTTCCAAATCATACAAGGAATTTCTTAATAACGGAATATTAAACTTAAAAATACATTGTCAATTCTAAATAATATTTTCCTTTTGTTTTCCCTTCCAGAGAGTCGTACCTTTGGCCACCACTTCCTGCGCCGCATCAGCTTTGCCCTGGTGCCCGGCGCCTTTGTGGTGGGCGTGATCACCACCCTGCTGGCTGCCTTGACTGTGGTGTCCATTAAGGGTCTGGGCGTGGGCGTCATTCTG
Source organism: Drosophila ohnishii (assembly GCA_018905755.1). Lineage (NCBI taxonomy): Eukaryota > Metazoa > Arthropoda > Insecta > Diptera > Drosophilidae > Drosophila > Drosophila ohnishii. The sequence goes on along the minus strand of JAEIII010038658.1, from coordinate 23,163 downwards.
CTGGTGCTGGCCATCGGCCAGATGCTGTCCCGTGCTCTGCCCGTCCAAGCAGCTGCCGCCTATGCCGCCGCACCCGTTCCGGCTCCAGTGCCCGTGGTCTACTCCCACTCTCACACCCAGCAGCCCGTGTGGCTGGAGAAGGAGTGGTAGATCCTGGAGGAGCTACGAATCCCCTGACTGGACGAGGAAACGAATCAATAGAGAAAGCTAGCTGGTAGCGGGCCAGGAGTCACATTTACCTCAGCCTCAGCGAGCATGCAACCAAATAATAATTTAAGTTTAGTTTAAATTATTTATTTAACTTATTTATTTATTGCAAGTAAATTATGACAGAAAAGAAAATTCAGCAGAGAATTTAATGTATGAAACAAATTAGTCTGCTGTCTGAAATTGAAATTAAATTAAATAATATAAAAATGTTTGGCAAACGAGTTTCTAATGTGAACTTTAATTATTCTAAATATTAAAAAGATATCAGAAAGAATACATGAATTACACAAAGGTTTGAGGCTTCTGAAATATATGTTTTGATATTAAAAAAAAAAAATTCCAAACCAAACAAATAATAAATCAGCAATCGAAATTTTCTACCCATGGTTATGGATTTTCGATTGATTTCGTATATTTTTCCGCTGCTATGGAAAGTGAAATTTATACCTCATTTCGAATTCTGTGGAGGGCGTCCGTGATTTACGGTTCTTTTAACTGCTCTTCCGCAGCGTCGGCATCGGTGGCGCGTATAGAAAGTCAATTGAAACTCCTCCCCGATCCAAAATAATCGAAATGGGTCACAGTTAGGAGAAACACTACCCACACCAACACCGATAATTAGCCGGGCACGGATTTCTCCTTGACGATATGATAGCCGGCCACTAATGCCTCATTATGGTTATAGACTAATTAATTAACTCTCGCTTGATCCACCAGCACTTAATTCAAAGCGAATCACTTTTCTAGCCATCCAGCCGATCGATCATCTTGAATCCGGCTTCAATTGTTCCACTTTGTGGCAATTTTCGCAATTTTGTCGTCTGTCAACAAAGAAATGCGTCTAATGAATACACTTGCGGCGATATTTATGAGCCAGAATTAATGGTTGCAACTTGCAAGTCATACAAGAAAGCAAAAAATTGTAATAAATGTATTAGAATGATTATTAATCAGGAATTGCATTGAAGTAATATATTATATATATAAAAACAATTGGCTACATTTGAAAATTAATTAGACAACATAATTCCTATGAACTTGTTGCCTCTAAATATAATACATCTATAAAAGTAAGAAAATTGTGTTAATTTTAAGAAACTCAAAATAAATATAGTATATATATTAGAACTTACATATTTACCTTTGAAAAAATAAATATGTATCAAGCTAATTTAATCCTAGTACGCAGAACAGGCTTGAAAGTTTTTGACAGTTTTTTGCAACCGAAGACTAAATAAAGCTTACATTTTAGTTAATTATTTCTTATGACCACTATAAATGTACTATATTATTTAATGAATACATAAAACCCACTAGAACCACTTTTATAGGCACCTAATTTTAACGTGCCTCGTGCTCAGCGATCTGTTCTCCCCTTCGATATGAGGTGTGAAATTTCTAATGTTCAGCCAATAACTGATGCATCGAATTACTTTTACTTGAAGACGCACTGCAGCTGACCCAGTTGCTCCACGCAGACTGGAACATGAGCCAGGTGCGCCAGATCCGCACAGATCGAAGAGAGAACTGATTCTGGGAGAGATTAGAGCCAGAATTTCGGCTGTAAACAATCGAATGCATCGGCCATAAGTCAGGCAACTGGGGCAGGTGCGGGTAAGAGACTCTGCCGCCGGGTGACCCGCTGAACTAAATCCAAGAGCCGAGCCAGCAGAGCGTTGGCGATCTAGCGGAGCAGGAAACCAGTTGCTTGGCCGGAGGAAAGTAGTGGTCAGACAGTCCGCAGCCTGGGATGACGGCGGCTCTTGGCCAAGCGGTGCATTCAGTTTTCCACTGTCACTGCTGCGGTGCAGTTGTGTTGTGTTTGCAGGAAAATTAGTCGTACTTAGAAAATGACAGCTGGCTCCTCAAGATCCTTGACCTTATCCTGGCATGTCCTCCTTGGACTCTGCCTCTGTCTCTTGCTCAGCCTTCATCTTTCACTTGGCCAAGATACCGCTACCCATAGTGAAGACTTGAACCCGATCACGGGCCGCAGTCAGGCGGCGTCGAATAGTGTGTCATACTTTAGGGCGTCGATCCCAATGCGGATCTACGAGTGCCTGCGCGAGTTCAGCATGCTGCACTGCACCAAGCTGTATGTGCTTCAGAAAATGGAGGAGCGGACCAAGATGCCCAGCACTGGCAACCTGACCCGCGATTTTCTGGACCAGTTCTTCGGCGAGGAGACCCAGATGGGCAGTCTGGTGGCCAAAAAGTACCTGAGCATGTCTGAGAAAGAGCTTAACCAGCGGCTGGTGGTCAACTTTCAGCGGTTCTTCAAGCACCGCGATCTCAAGCTGCACTTCCTCAACGGAATGCTGGTGAAGATCGTGCCCAGCAAGGACAACAAGCTCAAGTTCTCGCTCAAGAAGGGTGAGTGCCAAGGAAGGCGTTGCTCATATTTTAAGTATTTACATTTCATAGCTATATTATAATTTATTTTCATCCATATCTGACCTTTTGCTATAAATTAAAATTCATTCATTTCTTTTCTACGAATAGCTTTTAATTTACTTTCACACATTGTGTCTCTATTCTGACATAACAAGTTCTGCCAGTTCGGTTTTGAGCTTTGATCGTGACAAAATATTCGACGCATGCGCGAAATTGATGGTGGGGGATGTCTATGCAAGGGATTTTAATAGAACGAATAATTCATAAATTTAACCACATCAAAGTATATATATATTAATGCTGTTCTTTAGCTCACATTTTAATAAATCAAAACAGCATTTGGCCAGTAAACCATTTCGGCTTCACAACTTCATATTGAAATCCTCTTTCATTTGGTTTTCTTAGATATAAATAGTAAACAATTAAATACCTAACCTTGCCTGGTGTATAGGAATACTCACTTGTATTTGGAATGTTGTTTCGGAAATAGAATAAGTTTCACGTTTAACTAGAAAGATCTTCTCGAAGGTCAAGCCAACTAACTAAAATTTGTATTTAACTTCATGGAACTCCTTGAAAACTATATCCGCAACTGAACTGTATAACTCGATTTATAGAATTTGGATTTAATTATTGTGAGTAGGTGGTTTATTATAAAAAAAATTAGATTTCATTTTAGAATTTAAACAACAGTTATAATTATAATGATCGCTATGCCCGGATCATATTTTAATCTCAACGTTTCTAATGACTAGATTTTTTTTTTGGCTTAGTTAAAAAATTGTAAAAACTTGTATTTGCCCAAAAATAAGTATACAAAAATATCGAATGGAATCAAATAATTGTATCCCTAAGTTCCTAAGCTTCCTTTCTCGTTTCAGCTTCAAAGTCTCGTATGGGACGAGCCCGGAGACGTGAGACCGAGGAGATGGACCTCAACCTGATCAACCTTCCGTCCATAAGCGGCGGTGGCGTCAACAGTGGCAGCGTGGAAAACTATGAGCCAGAGCCGGAGGGCGATTCCAAGCAACAGGGCTTGGGTGGTGGAGGCGGCGTGGCCGGTGGCGATGCCGGTGGCGGGGGGATTTTGGGAAAGCGCAAGAAGAAGAACTCGTACAAGGTGACCATGATGCAGGTGGCAGTGCCCATGCTTATCTTCCCCGTCGTCCTGTTGGGTAGCCTTCTGCCTTTTATACTGCCGGCGCTTAAGATGGCCACCATCCTGTCGCTGGTGTTGAACAATGGAGCCTTTATGGCGGCTTTAATGTACGCAGCCCGGACGCAGTTCAATACCCACGAGGAGCAGCACATCAGCTATAGTTAGTGTCCCCAAGTCCCTAGTCCCTAGACCCGCTATTACAATAAAGGCTGTCTCCTGTGTTATGGCTTCATTTCTTCCAACTTTCTAAGCTTAATTTTTGGGAATTTCGGATTCGATTCTTAGAAAAGGTAACAAATTACTAATTTAAACTATTATTTTTTACAAACAAGGATTTTTCTTTTGTTTTTCTATTCATATTTAAGTAATTTGTTTTGAATTGTTCAAGTGGATGAATCATTTTTAAAGTATCGATATAAATTTGCTATGGAAACTTTAAGAGTAAAATAACCAACTTAAATCAAATATAAAACCACAGCTCATTAGTTTTTTATAATTTTTTTTTAATTTTCAACGATAGTTGGCTTGAACCTAAATATTTCGTTTTTGACCTAAATAACTAACACAATGTACACACACATAAAAGTCGATGCTTAAAGTAGGGCTTAGCAGGTACGCTTAATTCTAGAACCTCTTGCGTAAATATACAAATATCAATAGATAGGGACAGAGATAGGGAGGGAGGGTTGTGGGAGGCAGCCGTGTTCATCATCCCTGAACGACGAGTGCCGGAGGGGGGACTTTGAGGGGTATTTAGAGGGCTCTGTTGCTGCGAAAAAGTTGCTTTGACTAATCTCGAATAGTTTTTTTCAGTTGGTTGTTGTATTTGGAATTGAAGCCATTGATATATAAGATGCTTCTTGCCGTCATCGGGTCGCCATATCGGACTTCCCAGTGTTTCCTCTGTCGGTGTTACGTAGATCTTCCTAGGTTGCGAACAGTCACCACTTATGCGTAGGCAGTACGGAGAATAGGCAATTAATATAATTAAATACTGCAGACCCGATGTGGCAGCAAGAAGGCTGTTCGTTTGGGCTAACCACCGCTCCAGCAGACCCACTTCCTAGTCCTGCTTGCACTCGGACTCCTTGTTCACCACATTGGCCCCCTTGCGGTCCTCCTCGCTGATGTCCTTGTCGTCCCAGCCCCAGATGGCATGCTCCTCCAGCTCGTGGTCCAGATGGGCCACCAGCTCGCTGGTGGGAATGGCATTGTTGTTATTGGCATCCAGCAGGGCGGCGATGTGGGATCCATCGCCAGTGCGGAGCACTCGCTTGTAGACCATCTCCTGGGACACGAACTTCAGGTCGTAGGCTTGTCCTGTAAAAAGAGGGGGTTACAGATAAGAAAATATATTCCAGATCCCGGGGAAGGCAGTGCTCTTACCAATCTTGGCCATAACATCGATAAAGGCCGTCGTCCAGTTGAAGCTGTAGGTGCCCAGCTCGGCTGCCTTGTAGTCCCAGGGGAAGACGTGGTGGTAGTTGTGCCATCCCTCGCCAATGGTCAGCGTGGAGACCAGCTTGTTGTTCATTGCGCTCACGTTAACATCGTAGGGCTTCATGCCGTAGAAGTGGGCGGCGCTGTTCACCAGCCAGGTGAAGTGCAGCGATAGGCAGAAGCGCAGCATGGAGCAGGTGAAGAAGCAGACGCGCAGCGAGCTGCCCATCACGTAGTAGGGGAAGATCATGGGCAGAACGAAGCAGCAGATGGGCATCACCACGAAGTACATTCTGTTGGGTGGAAAAATGTGAGTAAATGGGAATCATAAAATCCCTAGCTGGGTACTCACTTCTTCTGGAACATCACCACGGGATCCTGCTCAATGTCCTCCATGGAGATCTGCTTGCCCTTGCTGGTCACATCGGGGTGCTTCTTGCACATCAGCCATCCCATGTGGGCGAAGAAGAAGCCGCGGCGGGAGTTGTGGGGATCGGCGTGTGTGTCCGTGAACTTGTGGTGCACGCGATGGTCACGGGTCCACTCCCAGATGCTGTTCTGGAAGGCCAGCGACTGGCACAGCATGAGGAAGATGCGCAGCGGCAGCTTGGCCTTGTAGGCCTTGTGCGACCACAGACGATGGACTCCGGCCGTGATGCCCAGGCCGCCGAGGAACATGCTAAAGTAGACTGGAATTCCAGAGTTAGCAAGGAATATACAGGACCCAGTGATACCCAACTCACCTGGCAAGAGCTCCAGGTAGGCACTCTCCGCAAAGATAAGGTACAGGCCGTACAGGGCCATCGAGTGGAGCACGACGAAGAGTCCCACGTTGCGCCACACGATCTCCATTTCGTAGGGCTTTTCCGCCGACTTTTCCAGCTTCTTCGAAACCTTCGGGGCAGGCGCGGCCACGGTGTTAGCGGTAGCGGCGGGTGTGGCGGCCATCTTGTTGTTGTTGCCATCGGCAATGGCCGTCTCGGCCAATATGAAAGTGCTGCCTATTATGTTGGGCGTCATCTGTAAGCGAAAGCGGAAGGAGTGCATATAGATACTGGTGACTACTATTGGTATTCCGCAGCTTCCGTCCTGATTTACGACCTGTCACACGAGACGCCTTTGTCTTCTCAACGACTCGCAGAAGCCATCAATCAGTGGGTGCTCATTCGCATGCAGGGCATGCTTCGCAACGGCTCTCCATTTGGAAGGCATCCCCAGCTGCACGACTAATTATGGACCACAATTGAGGTGAGTGCGAGCGGTAGGTAAACAGCCAAAGCCAGGTAACCAGGTAAGAGAGCTGCTCGAGCGACCTTCGGCGGTTGGCCAGCCTCAATGATACTCGAAACTGATACAAAGATAGCAAGCCGGAAGCGCGAAAAGAGAATTCCGAATAAAACGGAATCCGAAGCCAAAGCAACAAAATCCCCGCAGAAAACAATCAATAATTTTGTTTTTATGTTGTACACGGCGAATGATATATTTGCATAACCATTCTTTACAAACATTTGGGGGTCTATCAAATCTATTTTTCGAACATTGAAAACCAGAAAAGGTTGTTCAAGAACCCAAGAAGCTGAGAAAAGTTCTTTTATTAATCAGAAACATGTGGAAGAAGATTCGTTGAAGAGTTTTGAGATAAGAGAGTTGGAAAATAAATGAAGATCTAGAAAAGGTGTTTCGACAACTTTGAATACAGCTTGGGGAAATTATTTAAACAATTGCTTGAAAGTATATTGGAAAATGGGAAAAGCTCTTCCAACACTAAACTGATCTTTGGTCAACATGGCTGCTCATTCCAAGGTGGACCCTAGACATTTGGAATAAACCGCATTTGATTAGTTTTGTTAATTATTTATGAGCCTACATAGGCCTAGGGTCGCAGGGTTCATTGATTAATATTACGCATACGCCTTGAGGGTTCATTGGGATCGATTCGCCACAATGCAATGCACTTTTAAGCGGTCTAATTCATGCAATTTGAATACTTATGCATCGGACAGTGTGGCACCACCACCTGGCAGCCCACTCCCAACGACCGATCTTCAACTCTCTAGACTGCTAGACTACTAGAATGAATGGATGGCTAGCTGGACAACCAGTTGACCTCAGAGCGGCCTCATGATTTGCACCGACTCGAAAACAAACTATTCTTATTGGCCTGGGGTGCTGGAGCTTCTGGCTTCATGCATAGATTTTCAGCTATTAAATCGTTGCGGTTCAATGGCAAGTCGTGTGCTTTAAATTTTATTTGCCCGGTTAATACAGCTGGCCTTCTGGCATTGTAAAACCTCTGTAAACATAAGCTAAGGCGTAGCACTTGCCAGTCTAGGATGCGCAGAAGGCACAGACAATGGTTAATGTCATGCAGGTGCCACGCGCTGCCAGAATCAAACTAGTTTCGGTGGGTCTTTGGCTTGGGTCCCATCTCCGCGTGGATGAGTCCAGCGCTCAATCATCCTTACCGGAATATTAGCATAGTTAAATAACCGCGATAAATTTATGTATAGAACTGCTTTTGTTTCGGGTTCTCCGAAGACCGATCAAGGTTGATGTTGCCAACGGGTTTTGGGGGTTTTGGCGTGGCTTCGCATTGAGTTTGATTTTTTAGGTTTTTTTTTCTTGGGCCTTGCCTAGGCTCTCCCCCCGCCGAGACGAACTGTGGCTGACCACGTCACAGATCGGACAGAGCAATAGTAATAAATATAATGCGAAAGCGTTGAGCTTTGGGACCTGACTCAAATCTAATGCCGGACTATGATTGATACCACGGGAAGAGCTCCTCCATTGATCGAATCGGGCAGCGCACGCAGCCGGCGACGTCTGGCGCATACGAAAAGCACCCGGCCGGACCCAGACTCGCACCCAGAACAGAAACTGGGAACGTGACTCTGGTCTGGGCGCGTCTACAAATCTCCGGGCCTATCTATCCTATCTATTCAGCTATCAGATGCCCGATTTAATATGCTTATGGCCGCATTATGCGTGGCATCCATACTCATTATCGCCTACTTAAGCCGCATTCGCAATTAGCGCGTGCGGCTAAGAGCAAAGAGATCGGTTCCGATCGGAGTCTCCTGGATCAGGCATAGAATTCCATTCGCTCTGTTTAAGGCTAGCATAATTTTAGTATTATGAGGGCTACGTGAGGCGTCACTGGCCTCTCGATTTGGACTTGCGTCAGCGGCTTTATAGAGTTCTTTTCATAAACATATTTAGCTGATCGTTGGAATGATATTTCCTATTAGTGAATCACACAGCCTGGAGGGGATGGTGAAGTGCCATCGATTGATGTTGAAATTCGGCCGAGACTGAGACTTTTACGATAGTTTCGATGACTTCCGCAATGCAAAGTCGGGCCAATAAAACTATTTTTTGGCACACAATGACTCGATCGAAGTGAAACTCTTCTCTGATTGTCTCACACTCACCTTTAAGGATTGAGTTGCGGCAAAAAAATGTGTGGAAAATCCTCAGGGGGTCACTAAAATCCAATCAGTTCGTTTCGTACACAACACACTTGATCACTGTTTACACCAGAGTTCGTTCCGCAGTCCCACGAAAAGGACTTGTGGTTTTTATTCCGCTTTTCTGGCCACGACACACGGCACGTCCACGGGGCGCGATGAATGCACGGCGTATGAGGGATCGGAGCGACTGGCAGTGCTTTTTAAGCGCCTAGTCCAAAGAATTTGCACGGCACCGCGATTGGATCGATCGTTAGACGCTGAGACGCTGAGCTAAGCCGAGCTGAACCGAGCTGAGAGAGCAGGCGGAGACAGTGCCTCAAAAGTTAACCAACACCGAAATTTAAAGCGTCTCTCTGCGCCGACGTCGCCGATTCTTGGGCTTCAGGCTTCGCTTCGGATCGTAGCGTTTCGGATCGGATCGGCTTGGATCGGCTCGGATCTTGTATCTTGGATATACGGGGCCGGGGTCGCCTATTCCATGGTTTATGCTAGTATGCGTCTTGGTAATATTCGGCGCGTGGCTGTCGGGCAGCTTTGTTTATAGACTTTTCGACCACCACCTAGAATATCCAGATCACTTGCACTTTCCACGATGATACAATCGATTCGAGATCGGGGCCTGGGGGAAATCCCCTGCTAAATCGTAAATGGCTACCCTCACGTATGCTGCCGGGAAAACATAGATTTTTGCCAGCATTTTGGCCAAGTTTATGACCGCGGGTCAAGCGGCTTGAGACATCGGTCAAGTGAGCCCGGCACGTCGCTCGGCGATTTCTTTTTCGGTCTCTCAACTGCCTGCTAATGAAGTGCTTCTTCGGAAACATGTTTTCCAATCGGCATTATATAACGTTCTTAATTCACTCCGGATCTGGGCCATATATAACGCGATGTATGTCAGATGCCAAACAGTTAACCAGTTTGCCACCTCGGCCTTGCGATACAGCGATGCTATATACATGCATATTCAAAACTTTTTTGACGAACTGGTCACAGATTCTAATTGGTTTTTTTTTCCAAGCATTTTCCTGCCGCGTGGCCGACATTTAATAGCTGTTTAGTCCGTCCCAATATTTGGCCAACAAACGGGTCAATAATTGCCCGATTCTTTGTCAAGTCGCTGGGCAAACAGTCCAAGAAAAAGGCACCGAAAAAGAGACCGAGTGTATTGACAGTTTTCGCGCTCATAATTGCCGGGTTTTCACACCAACGCGCCACGGCGCAAAGTTGAAATGAGTTGTGTCTAATTTTGTTTAGTGGCGGCCACTAAAATTGTTTGCCATCTGCCAAAGGCGGTGTCAAAACCGCAAGAGCCTCGAGTCTCAGCATCGTCATCGCTATCGACATCGACATATTGGCCTCTTGTGGCAGCTCGGCCGAAGGTCACAGTGGGGCATCATCCTATGCATAGTGGGTACTTACTGGCTTACATAGTTTTCAGAGTGTGCCAGAACCGGTTAACCCGACCTCACGTTTCCAGTGATTCCCTACCCAAGTGGCCGTAATTGTATTACACTCGAAAATCAAACTTAACCATTATGCTGTGATTTTATTGCTTTCGATATCAATCAGCATAATGCCAGTGTTTATTTTCAGCACGTGCCTACTAAAGAGTCATTAAAAAACTAATAATAATGGTAAATAACACACCCTTAGTGTTTAAATTAAATTGAATTATATTCTTTTAATATATGTCAACTAAAAAGTATATAATATATATGTTAAATATTTGTCACCCTTTCCCTGATTGTTTTTTTCAACAAATACTTTTATTTTCACACCATATAATCAATCATTAAAAAAACAATTACTTTGGGGGTGAAAACATTTCCTGTCAAAAAGTCAAAACGATTTTATGATCCACAAAAGTTGTAAATAAGTAAAGTGGGAATTTTTTACAAAGATTTATTTTCCTTTAGTTTAAGTGCTAAAATAATTAGAAAATCCACAATTACCACATGTTCGGTAATAAATAAATATAAAACAATGCCGGCTTTTTCCGTAAATCAACTGAGGAAATTTCCCTTAGCTGGAAACCAATAAGAGGAAGAGCTATTAGTTGCAATATTTGCATAAGCTGACAGCAAAAATATACTTAAATCCAGTTTGTATTATTAAAGCCGACTAAATATGGAAAATTAGTGTTCTCAGTGAGCAATTTTGAGCAAACTTTTCCAAGAATCAAGAACCGAATGCCACTGTGCGTGGGACACTTGTGGAAAATTGCAGAGTCAAGTGCCAAAATGCAACTCCCTCGCTGACCCGCAAAAGCCTTCCTCGATAATGGCCGATGTGGTATTGAAAAATCCAAGATGGAATTAAAAAGGCTGGCTAAATGCCCGTCATTGCGGTCGTTGTGTGTGGTTAAAACCCATGCACTTGTGACTTGCAAAACGGCAGTGGCAGTGGCATCTTAACAAAATTGGTGGCAGTGGCGGCGGCGAGTCGTGAGCTGGCCAGCCAAGGTCAAACCGTGTTCTTGGCGAGTTCTTGACGAGTTCTTGAGTCGCGAAAATTGCACAATTACCCATAAGTACGTGCCGCAGCACGTCTCGCGTATGGTTGGCCCCGTCTTAGCCTGGCCCTAACCCCTGGGGCGTAGCCAGCCGTGTAACTCCGCACTAACTTAAATTAAATTTCACTGAGCTAGTGAGGCAATTGACTCTGGCCCGCAGCCCGAACTAATTGCAGCTAATTTAAATGCAGGCCGGCGTTTGTTGCGAAAAGTAATGACGCATCTTTCTGGTGACAAATTGGCCGTCGCTGAGCGGAGCGTTTTCAAGTGCAAAGTGCGTGAAAAATCGAATCAGTACCAGTCCCAGTCCTCCAGATGCCGGCGATCGCTTTAACCAAATGCTTATGCAAATATCTGCTTATGCAAATATCTGATGTGCCGCAGGAAGAGCGCAATGTCACGTCAACAAACGCCTCAAATGTGCCATGAAAAATAATAACGAAATCAAACAAAAGCCTCATTACATATCCGTAGCTGTACTCCGTACCCACTCAGATACAGATACCAAAACAAAGGCAGATAGATACATCTTACACCCAAAGAAACAGATGAAGAGAACAAATGGGAAATATCTACTACCCACAGATATTTCTCGTACTTTTTATTTAAATTAATTCTAGTGTCCCTGAAGATAATTTAGTATTGCAAAAGAATACAATTGGTTTTCTAAAATTTTAATTATTAGCTCATGTACAATTTCTGTATTTTCTTTTCCGTGTAGATACAGATATCGAAAAAGATAAAGATGTTTAGGCTCGTATAAGGGGAACAGCTTAAATGGATTCCCAGGGCAATCCCGTGTGGACTTTGCAATACCGATCCCATTGTCACTTGCCACAATTCGATCAACGTAATTTGCATAAAATATGTTAATACTCTTTTCAGAATTCATTTCTCTCAGCACACGCTTCTGGCGGAGACTCGTCTATTGCCCGAATGCTGTTGACCAACTTGGCGATTCTCAGGCCGTGCGTCTGGCCAATTTATCAAACATTGCTTTTACGACTTCGAGGTGCTTGTCAGGCTGTGTACAGCCGAAATCCATTAGGGTTTAGCACAAGATAATAAACCTGTACCCCTATTTTTAGACTATTCTTTCGGCCACAAGCTCCGCGCCCATTCATATGGATTCTCGTGGCTGGCACGTTTGAATGTTTGGGTTTGAATGAATAAAATGTATTTAACCAATAAAAATGCAGTCATAGTTCATTTCCGTTTGATTTCTTTTAATTATTTTACGAGAACATAAGAGTCTTGTTTAACTAATCATATTTATTAAAACATTAAAATTAAGCATAAACCAAGTGTTTGTTTATTCTGTATCTAAGAATAGCTTTTGTGGTAGTAACACCTCTAAAACATGAATATTTTAACTATTTGTTTAATGATCATAGTGAAAATTTAAGCCAAACTAACTCGGTGACATTGGCATTGAACGAAATATATCCTCGAGAAAATTGTAGGCTCGTAACTCAGTAATTAAAACGCATTAGCACTAAGTTTATGACCCATTACGAATTGTTGGTACCCACAGTAATCGGAAAATGAAAACTTCAAAATAACACGGGACAGTGGGAATTCCCTGCAAAGCAACTCGAATATATCGCCAGAATTCTTGAGAAACTCATAGGGCATTGCCCAGTCGAGCCGCGAAGGCGGGAAGCTTTTCAACTGCCAAAAAATATAAGAATAAGCCATGCAAAACATTGATAAGCCATAAAACGAATTGGAGTCGCTGAGCCGCAGAAATTAGCAAATTAATCACGTGCCCGAGACTTTTTCTGCTCGCCCACGCCCGAAATTTTGTCAGTAGCATTTATATATATATATTTTTTTTTTTCCAATTTTTGATTTTCTATTTTGGCGCTACGGCCCGGTGGCAAAAGCATTTCCGTACACTCCACAGAATCTCGCCCCGGCCCAGAGGGAAGTTGGCTAAGAAGTCGTCACCAAGTGCTCCGTTCGGTGCGGCTTGGATTGGCCTGACTTGGCTTGGCTTCATTTGGCTCTTTTCATTAACAACTCGATCATGATCAGCATCGGTAAGGCCGAGAGCCTGCTTAGAATTCTGGGGGAGATCGGAAACCTGCTTGGCGTTTTAAAATGCCTTTGGCCCGGCCGCAGATTTATATATTTCGGGGTTTCTATTCTTGACTTCTCGCCGAGTGTAAGTGGATTTGCATAAATATGCATGTGTTTTCCAGCGATCACTGGTTGCCAACCCACTCCACTTGGTTCCCGAAGCCAGCCAAGCTTTGGTTGTCCGTTTGGCCCTTATTTATTTTTCGTCTGGTGAAACCTGTCGGGCAGCTCCATAAACCGGGGGCAACTCACTTAACACCCCTGCTGGCCAACGATATCAGTCAAGGCGAAGTTAAACTATTGCCCAGATATATGCGTCATAAACTAATCAAGAACTTTGGTTGCGCGAGACAGAGATCCGATCTTCTGATTAGGCAGATAATTTTAGATTCGAAGATCTAGGAAATACGAAATAGGACAAGATCTGCGGAGCTGTGGGGGGTTTTTAGGTCTCTAATTATAGGAATTCGTTTATGAAATTAGATTTTTTTAAATTAATTAATCATATATAATCATTACTACAAATTTATTACTAATTTATTTGCACGATCTATTGATCATTGTAGAATTTCCCTTTTAATAAATATGACTTACAAACTAGGTATATTTTTCTCCCAGTTCTTTATGATTATTTAATCAAAATTCAGGGTTAAGAACCACCACGCTTATAAGCCATGAAATCGGACCCAGCTAGTTAGCGGAATCTCTTTGGGTAAATAGCCATTTATTTATCTTAAATCAAATTATAGGAAATTCTTTATATCTGGCGGCAGAACAAGTTTCGGACAACACGAGACCACTGCCACCTGTGAGCTCACAGTGTATAAATATAAACGCTGGAATCTGAAAAAGAATGAATTATGCCCCCTTCCCGATCCCCATTTACATTTAACCTCGTGACCTTTTGGCACAACGTTGACAGGGTACCAAGGCTCTTCTCTTATTTGATCGGATCAGATGGATTCCAATTCCGATTCCAACTCCTCCGACTAAAATGTGTGCTTCATGGTATTCTGGTTCCCCCACCTCATTACACATTACGGCCGGTGGAGTTGGCCCAGAGCAGACTTCCGCTTCGGACTCTTCCGCATAGATGTAACAGTAAACAAGTTGGGCCCGGACCTCCGGCGGTCCGATCAGCTTGGTCCGACCCCCAGTCCCCCAGTCCCCAGCCCCGGCAATTAAATTATGTAAATGGAAACAAAGCCAAACAAAAAGGCCAATGCTGCGCGAAAAGACGCCAAGCGACCCAAGCTAACCTCGCGTTTGTCTGTGTTGCAAATGAAGAGATGAAGACCGCATTGGAGCTGTGACAGCGAAGAAAGATCAGGTAGCATCCAGAATACCCTCACTGCAAGGTGGAAAAATAAAGCTATCATAATAAATGTATATTCGCTATTTTTGGGTATGTTCTTACCTTGGCGATCAGACATGGACTCCCTCAAGGTAACTCTTAATGTGAAACATTGAGCGCTTTTAATTGCGAATAATAATTGCGAATGTCCATACACTTGGTTGTAAAACCAATGAATTCGGGTTTCGTAAATCGTAAATGCGTGAATATCTCTGCATAAATGAATTTTATAGAATAATGTAAGGGAAAAGAAATGAGAAATGAGCAACTCAATTTCAAATTAGTATGTTAATATATCCCCACGGCCAAGGCTAAGTAAAATGTTTAACCGATGGCTTACATTATATTTGGTTGTATAAATGCATGAATAAATTAAATGTACAAGATTTATAATTATTTGGTAAGCAATTTTAATGAAAGAGAAATTATAAATATAAATACACAATCAGATAATAAACGTACTAAACTTTAGAACCTTACAAACATCCCAAAAAGTAGTGATACCTTTCCGGCCAGGGAAACCAAAAGAGTGAACCCCAAAGTCGATTTGCCGTCTCGGCTGCTTCTTCAGCTGGCTGATTAAACATCAGGAAATACAAAATGCTAAGCAGGCAAAAGCAAATTGTAACAGGGCCCAAAGACAGCCGCACAGCAAACGAGTTCTCAGGCCAAAGGCGACCGAAGCGTTTGATAAGCGGCCAAAACTCGTTCGCTCGCACCGCGACCGTTGCGGAGGCCGGGACGGGCGTCTTAGCCAGCTAGCCCCATTGACTGATTATTGTTATTAATGCGAATGCGAATGCGAGATGCTGCTAGCTGGTAGCCTGCTGCTTTTTGCCATTTGCATTGACATTGACTTTGACCGAGAAATTATAAATCGAAGCCAATGTGACGCATACGTGCTGCGGCATAAGTAGTTGCCTGGATGGGATTTCTGGGTGCGTTAATGCAGTGCATTTGCATACATTTTGCATTCGCATTTTATTGGCCCTTCCGGATGATTGACATACAACGAAATGAATGCATTTATTCAGCAGTTTCACAAATTTATGGTTTCATGATGTGCTTAACCCATGTCTCCGACAAGTACTTGAGCCTGTAATTATTACCCTGGACACACCCGATTGACCACCCATCCAACCGCTGACGTTCGGCATTCAGTCATTGGGTCAAAGCCACCGCGGATCGTTCAAGTTCAAGCCCCAAAGAGATTAGAAAAATTACCCGAGACTAGATCAAAAAACGACATTGACCGTCATGTCATGGCACAGCTCACACAGCACATCGAAAATAGAAACCTTTAGTGTTTAGTGGCCATTAGCCGATGTCGATGTCGGTTGGTTTATTTGCAATTTTAGCATGCCATCGGAGCGGTCGGAACTTCTGCCAATCCGTTCGATTCGATCCGAGCACGATCAGGTCCGATCCGATCCGAGCTAATGCGCCGGCGCGCGTCTCCGTCTCCATCTCCATCTCCAGTCTCAGTCTCCGCATTTCGTTATTGTCTTCTATTTCCTGGTTGGAGTTCGCCATGCCGACTTTTTGGCATTATCATGAATTAATTGTTGCATATTATAGCGACAAGCATTGACCCCAATAGGTGAGGGCGCGAGTGTGTGGGTACTGATAAACAAACCGCAGATTCGCGAAGCAGAACGCGCAAATAAATTAATAATTTCTGCTGGATTTCGCCTCTAATGGCACAAAATCTGATCATTAGAAGCAGAGCGGCAAACGAGACTGAAGTCAGCTGTCATTTGGCTGAATATACAAATATCGGTGAGTTGGGTAAGCTGGAAGCTATTCTGCGGCCGAAGTTCTACTGTATTGCGGCCTGCTTTATGTCCATTCAGTTGTTTTTCCCTCTGCCAAGTACTGAGTTAAATCTTTTTTGTTTGGTGATTCGGCACAAAATCAAATTAATGAGATATTCAATTTGTTTTTGTCATACTTTACCATAGAACTTGGATTAAATCCCAACCATTCCTCAATATGCTTACCGCTCACTTATTGGAGAATCATGCGCTTTGGTTTGATTGTTAAATAGCTTTACCTAATGACTGTAAAATAAATTGATTATTCTATTCAT
This sequence comes from Drosophila ohnishii, assembly GCA_018905755.1. Classification (NCBI taxonomy): domain Eukaryota; kingdom Metazoa; phylum Arthropoda; class Insecta; order Diptera; family Drosophilidae; genus Drosophila; species Drosophila ohnishii. Next base: position 6,453 of record JAEIII010038658.1, on the reverse strand, counting down.
GAAGGCACTGAACAGTTCTTAGAGTATTTACATAATTGGTCTGCACTCCACTAATAGTTATAAAACAAACGAAAGTTAAAAATTAATTTAGCATGTAATTAAATTTAAATGTAAATCAAGGAAGCATCGCGACCTTTTTTATTAAATTATTCTTTAACGTTTAAAAAAATTCCATGTTTTTGACAACTTTCTAACATTTTCGATCTGACTTGAAGCAAAAAAGAACAACAGTTTTGAAAGCTCTAAATTCAAAATTCAAAAAAAGAATAAAAATATTGTGGAGAAATGGTCAAGGTTGTGGAGGACATTTTCGGTATCGCGACCAATCCGATTACAAAACAGGCTCAGGTAGTCCGTCGATATACGATCACCAACGCCAACCGCCTCTCGGTGGCCATCATCCAACTGGGAGCCACCGTCCAGAGCATTCAGACGCCGGATGCCTACCATCAACTGGCGGACGTGGTCCTCGGATTCGACGACATTGCTGGCTACACCAAGAACCGAAAATACAAGTTTGGCTGCACGCTGGGCAGGGTCACGGATGTCGTGGCCAACGGGGAGTTTATTATGGACGAGCGACGGATCATCGTGTCGAAGAACCTGAACCAGAAGCACCAGGTCAACGGGGGCTTCGTGGGCTTTGATCAGATCATTTGGGATCTGCACATGATACGACCGGATGGCGTTACTTTGCGACACATATCGAAGGACGGGCACGAAGGGTTTCCCGGCAACCTGTACGTACTGATCCACTTCACCATCGACGATGACAACCGGTTCTTCATCCGGATCGAGGCCACCACCGATCAGACCACAGCGGTGAACATATCCAACCATATTTACTTCAATCTAGCTGGCCAGAAAACTGGGATAAGGGGCATCTTCGACCACCAGATCACAATCGAGGCGACGGAAACGATGGAGTCCGTGGGGGACGACGGTCTGCCCACGGGTAATTTCAAAGCCGTAGATGACTCTGTGTACGATATCCGACTACCAGTGTTCTTGGGCGACCGAGTGCGTCAGTTTGAGAAGCAAAAGGTGGCCGGTTACGATGTGTTTTATGCCCTCGACAAGGAGTTTGATTCCAATATAACCCGCTACATTGCCCGGTTCTTACATCCGCATTCCGGCAGATTCATAGAGCTCTATAGCAACCAACCGTGCATGAAGTTTTCCACCGCCAACAACTTCCCGCAGCAACCGCTTGGCGAGGAACCTATCCTAGGGAAGGAGTGCACCCGCTACTGGCAGCATTGTGGTTTCAGTCTGCAACTGCAAAACTATCCGGATGCCGTAAATCAGCCGGAGTTTCCACGGATATTCATCAATCCCGGGGAGCACTATTTCCACGAAACCGTTTACCAGTTCGGGGTCCAGGAATCATGGAAATGCTGCGCCGATCCCAACGAAATATCCGAACTTTGCAAACTTTGCGAGGAGTCAAAAGAAAAGCCACAACCAGAGCCGAAGCCAGATCTAGAGCCTGGGCCAGTGTCAGTTCCGGTGCCTGTTAAAAAAACAAGTTTCTAATTACAAATTTAGGTACGCAATGTAAATTATTTCGACGTTTGATTTTGTATAATAAAATATATGTCGATTTTGGTATTTACATTTAAGAAAATTACATAGAGCCGGGAAGACAGAATTTATTGATCATTCATTTATCTTTAATTGAGAAGATTTCAAGTTAGATTATAATATAAATTGTTTGCACATTGACTCTAATCTTAAAGACTTAAAGTTTTCGGTATCTGCCGTAATATCTGATCGCCTAACTGTTGTATTGATGCCACACTCTGAGGATAAAATCGATGTGGCTCAGTACATCCGTTAAAACGACGGACGACGAACTGCATCGAGAGTTCGTATAACTGGCAATTCCGATCTGGACAAAGCGCTCGCCCTTTGTGGTCGGAATCATTGCTCCCACAGGACCTCCGGAATCACCGTTGCACATGGTGCTCGTCTGGCTTCCAGCGCAAAACTGATTGCTGGTAAGATTAAAACCAACAACCTCAGCACAGACAGCCGGCGTCTGTCGCCAGATATCCAGAGTCCTGAGCTCATCGCTAGTTCTCCCGTTTTCGGTAAAGCCCCAGCCAGTACCGGTCAGCTTCTGGATGTCGTTGATAGACTTTGCCCACTCGGCGGTGTTCCAAGCGATACAGATAGGCCTGATGTTCGCTGTACAGGGACAAGAAAATAGGACAAAAATTAAAAGTATATCCAAGAAAAAGTCTATTGGATCAGCCACTTTTCACTTTCCACTTTTCAGTGATTCGGTGCTAATAATTAGGAAAGGGGTATTAGAACTTGGTATAGTTGATTCAGTTCTAAAATACACTTTCTGCTCAGGAGCTCACAACTTACCTTTGTAAACCACTGTTTCCTGCAGCCGCAGAATTGCTATGTCGTTACCAAGCTTTGCTCTATTGTAGTCAGGGTGTATAAATGCCTTTTCCACTGGATGCTCCTCGCGCTCAGTACAATAAGTTCCAAAACATTTACTTTTTTGAGACCTCCAATACTCACCGAGCCGAGCCCTGCAAATCGTATATTTGAGGTCTTTCTGTCATGATACTTTTAAGTGTAAATAGCTTACGTAAGATTTTTGTGATTTATGACACAACTAGCTGTCGTCATTACCAGCCCTGCAAAAAAGCATATTAACTACAAGCGAAAAGCAATGTTTTTAAATACGAACGGTTAGATATCAAAGTTCCACCGCAAATGAAATAAAGTTCATTATGCAGAAAAACCATCCAAGGACTCGAGGTCATGTCGGCGGCTGTGCCATTTACAACTCGCTTGCTACGATGTTGAGCTCGGATTCCGCACTCCGCGTCCAGGAATTGGTCACCTTCTGGCAAGGGCATCACGAGCCCCAGCAGGCAGGCAAAAACTGCGATTTGAATCACGGCTGCTTTCATTTCGAGAATGATTCCGAAACGTCGGCCGCACTGACTGATATAGTGGGTCTTATCACTTGTCTCAAATGAATTCCAAGAAGTAAACATATATGTACATATATTAATTGATTGTCTATTCTATTACTAAAAAAAAATCCAGACTTTTTCTGAGTTAGTACCTATTGAAATTCCAGGAAAACAGTTGCAAAAATAAATTAAAATTAGGTGAAAGTAATTCTGTGTAATGTAAATACAATTGTCTTAAACTTGGTTTTCTAAGAAAAAATATGTACATATAGGCAATCATTTATAATATATTTAAAAACCTCAAATTCAAATCGAAAACAAATAAAATAATTCATAAACTGTATAGAATTTTTTTAATTGGTCCTTGAACCCCAGATTCAAGAAGAAAGAAACTTCAGAGTATTTGTTTTATTTCGTTTACCGTTTTTGCCTTAAAATATATTTATAAAATAGTGAACTCATTAATAATTAGATAACGCTTTGCAATATAAAACTATGGGTGTTATAGAATGTCCGTCTCTAATGGCAAATTATGAGCCCGAATTAGCTTATCCTAGAGGTTTCCGGTTTCCATATTTTACATTTGAAAAACAATATGGCGGAAGTTGGGAATTTTCAAAATGGGCGGCAATTGTTCAATGGCCGCTGCTCTTCACTATTTCAGTGTGACCAGCTACCAGGAAGGGACAAACCTCACTGCCTCTGGCAATTTCTCCGTGCTGCGATACGGGCACACTGTGGCCTAATCTAGATTTGAGTGCACTTTTTCCGTTTTGTTTGTGTTTTATTTAACGCCCTATCTGCTCGGCACTGATTCAGCGTTGACATGACGACGAAGCGGACGAGCGACTGCATTTAGGACGCTGCCAACCACGAGCGATGACCGTTTGGGGCATTGAAGCCATCACTCTGAACGGATCGGCAACAAGGGCAGGCAGTGAGCGTCTGCGAGGGAACCCTGGTGCGATTACGGACACGGGAGCAATGAACTCGGTGGAGCGCTACCGGCAGGAGTGGGAGCAGCTGCTGAAGAGTCTCGATGGCGAGCCTGAAAGCCTGCGGCAGGCGGCCTTCGCCGGGGACCTCAAGATGTCCAAGTTCCGTAGCATTCACTGGGCTCTGCTGCTACGCGTCCTGACCTCGGAACACCGCAGCTGGATCAGCCAGCGGCTACAGCAGCGGGTGCGGTACGATAAGTTCCGGGCGGACTACGTGAGGAATCCCCACCAGCTGGCAGGGGATTGCATCGATGACCCGCTGTCGCAGTCCACGCAAAGCGTGTGGAACCAGTACTTCAGCGACCAAGAACTTTTCGCCGTCATAAGGCAGGACGTGGTGCGGACCTTCCCGGGTGTGGACTTCTTCCGGAAGCCTTTGGTGCAGAATGCTATGGTGAACATACTGTTCTACTACGCCAGGGAGCACCCGTACATGTGCTACAGGCAGGGAATGCACGAGATCCTGGCCCCGATCATCTTTGTAGTATACAGCGATCACCAGTCCCTGTTGCACTTCAGTGAGCTGGCCAAGACCGACATCAACCCGACGCTGCTGGACGTGCTGGATCCCGCTTATCTGGAGGCGGATACCTAGTACGAAAATTTCAAAAGATTCCACGTCCAATTCATTAACGTATTCCCCTTGCGCAGCTCCTTGTTTTCCCGCCTGATGGCTTCGGTGGAGTCGTACTATCGCGTCTCCAATCTGATCTCCACGCCCGGTGGCCATATCGAGCAGCGGACCGAGGTGCGTCCCCCACTTTCAAGTGCAGCAGTCAGTCAGTGCACCAGCCCTTATCTCTGGCCTTTTTGTCTTTCAGGCCCCCGGGGAGAATGAGCCCCAGACGGAGGCGGAGGTTATCAGCCAGCTGAACTTTATACGGGACAAAATACTCGCCAAGCAGGACCAGCACTTGCATCACTATCTACAAAAGATGGAAATCCCGCTGCACATATTCGGCATGTAGGTTTGCAATCAAAAATGCGGGAGGGATTTCAAATGCTAAACTTTACTCCAATGCAGCCGCTGGCTACGACTCCTCTTTGGTCGGGAGTTCATGCTGCTAGACCTGTTGCTGCTGTGGGACGCAATCTTCGCTGACAGTGATCGCTTCGACCTGCCCAACTACATTCTAGTGGCCATGCTGGTCCACATTCGAGATAAGCGTGGGTACTTCCCCTTTGATTGTACTTCCCGCCCTGGCTAATTCCCCTTTCAGTGCTGCTCAGCGACTACACAACTTCGTTGACGTATCTAATGCGCTATCCCGGCAACGTGGACGTGCACTTGGTGCTGCGGCATGCTCTGTTCATGCTTAATCCGAAAAAGTTTGACTATCCCGCGAATGCATTCGCCTGTGTGTCGTTCGCCAACAACTCGACGGGCAAGGAAGGAGTACCACCGCCCACTGGGACGCGACCTCGCACTACTTCGGAGTCCTCATCAGGGGCGACCAGCGGGAGTCAGATTGATCGGCAGATCACCTACATGCAGGAACGCAATGCGGCGGACTCCTCGGCCCTGGCTAAGCTGCAGGACTCCCACCGAGTGGCTATGGACGGTTACCTGGAGAATGTGAGCCATATCACAGTTTTCTTTCCAAGTGTGTGTTAATTTTGATTTTTTTAGAGTCCCGAGCTCCTTCGTCTGGAGCTGAAGAATGCCCAAACAGTGATTAAGATAGCGCGGAGCAAGCTTCAAACTTATCTGGGCACCATCCGTCACCATGTGGCCAAGCAGGCGAACGGAAACGAAGAGCTCGGCCGCACTCTAGATGGAATCGAGGAGCTGTGTAGCTTCCTGGACGTCAAGTTCATGTTTCCGCTGCACACGCGATCGGCCCCCATCGATCAGGCCTTGGAGGCCAATGAGCAAAAGCAACTGAATAGGAGCAGCATTTCGCCAAAGGCTGCCCCTCCAGCTGCGACGCCTGCACCTACAGCATCCTCAATCCCTGGGTGCTATGAGATGCCCGAGAACGCCTTCATGCACAGCTCTATGCGGCGTCTCCTTGGAGAACTGCGGGAAATTGAGCTGTCAACGATAACGAGTGACGAGAAGCCGGGCGACTCGGTGGTCCAGAATGGCTTGCCGGCCGCAGAGCCCCAGCAGCGACATCAAGACGAACCGAGCTGATCGTATCGACTGATGTTGAATTTAGAATTAGTCAAGAGCAACCACCAAGTGGCCGAATCAGAATAACTGGAGAGTAACATATAGACATAACTATAATTTAGACTTGTCAAAAGTCTGTAAACTAAATAAATTGATCAAGTGTTTTGAAGTGCTTATAAAAAAAACTATTGGAGCGATTTTCTGCTGCTTGATTTGAATATAAACAAGAAAGGAAGCTAACTTCGGCACGCCGAAGTTTGTATACCCTTGCAGATATTATTTTATTACATTTTACCTATACTTATTATGTTTACAGTTTGACAGTTACAGTTTCACATTCCCATCTTTATATTTTCTCTACATCTACCGATCGCTTCTATGGCAGCTATATGATATA
>JAEIII010038651.1:0-18666 GCA_018905755.1 Drosophila ohnishii | reverse complement strand
CCAATCTGCAAGGGTATACAAACTTCGGCGTGCCGAAGTTAGCTTCCTTTCTTGTTAAGATTGTTAAATTGATTTATCAATGTACAAAATGAAATATCTTCTGATTAAAGAACTACAAAACAAGTAACAACAAAATTTTTTAAGCTTAAAATTCCGTATTAGAAAGCAAAAAAGCATATATATTAATTATACTCTAAAAATAAGTATTCAAATTAATATAAATATTATAGTTTTTTTTTTTTCAGTATACCAACAACCACTTGGCAAAGGTTAAGCTATCGATATGACTACAACAAAACCAGCAGTCATGTCTGGCAAGCTGCTAAGTTTATTTATTAAGCGTTTAAGCCCTTCCATTACGGGCGTGGCCATACTGCCACAAGGGGGCGTGCCATCCAGCTGGTGCGAAAGCGTTTTCTACGGTTTCTACTAATACGTGAGTGTGTGAGAGTCTGGCAAATATTTATAGATAATTAGTGGAAGATTCACTTCCGAAGCTTAATCTAAGGGGGATTGAACAACTTGAAGAAATTTATTAGGTCAGGAGGTAACAAAACTTTAATTTTATAAAGAAGCTTTACTATAAATTCCTTGCAAACAGGAGCCTACAAAACAGGATGCTTCATTATTTTTCATTATTGGAAAGCCTTAAACTGAATATCGTACAATATTAATTTGTATTATTAAAACAAACTCAATTAATGATACTAATAGGTCTTTAAGATGTCTTTATTTCCAAGAGTTTTCTTAACAAGACCTTCCAATTAACCAAGTTTCATAAATATAAGCTGGCCTTTAGGCAAATCGATGTTATTACCTTTGCCCTAATAACTGTCTCCCCAAAAGTTTTGTCATAAAATCTATGAAAACAAGCTACGAGCATAATTTCATTGGTAATTAATTTCCGGCACGGGTCAGGAAATGGCAACCATCAGAATGACAGGCCAAAACAAACGCAGCAGGTGGCCCATTCACCGCAACGGGAATCAGCCAGTTCGGTTATGGATATGGCCAGTGCCCGTGGCAACTTCATTTGGCTAAGAGTCCTGGCCAGACAGAGACACAACCCCCGTGCTTGTGAGTGTGCTGGATTTGGGTTAATGTCGGACATTGGTCAACATGGGTGTGCAATTGAAGGCGAGCAACAAAGCAGAAAATAGAAAAATTACTCAGCGGCTCGGTTTGGGTCAAAAGGGAAAAAGGAGTGAAGAGCCCATAAAAAAGGGACAAAAGGCCAGTTAAAGGGAGGGTTTTCCATGACACGGAAAAAGTATTTTTGAAAGAGATGAGTAACAGATTTGCATTCATTTTAAAAATGGATTCTAAGAACGGTTTTAAGAATCATTAAAGCGGAACATTTCACGCTTTTAAGTTCCCTAAAATATTTGTATAATTAAATTTTTTTTTTAATTTTGTTAAATTTATTTTTTTATGTGTATTTAGCAGCACATAAAATGTTTTCAAGAACATGTTTTTGGGATCAATCAGAGTTGAACACGAAACATATTCCCGCATTGTGGCTTTCGGAAACCTCAGCTGGAACTTGCTTGCGGTCCTGTGAAATGCCATTATTATTAAATTTCCTCGTGCTCGTCCTTGTTACGCATTATTATGCACAAAATGCGCTTAGCCAGGACCACGGCTTTGATGTCCTTTTGCCCCACTTTGGCTGGCTCAAATCAAAGCGATTTATTTGACGGCTGCTCCTGATTTGGGTAAACACGTTCTGAATTCTTTTCAAGCGCGAGTCGGGAGCGGGGCGGAGGGGAAAGCAATCAGAACAGCTTCTTTGGCAAGAGAAAAAGGCAATAAGCCGTATAAGTGGCCACTTTTTAGGGCAGCAATCAAGTTAGCAAGTATTCGAAAGCCATTAAAATTGACAAATCGCTTGGCCGGCACCGCAGACCACAAATCCTCGGATATGGTCAGAATACTGTGCATATTGCAAGGACACTTTGAGTTGGCCAACGGAGAAAGTCGAAGGGACTAGTAAAAGTCGCCAGGACATGGCTATTTATGTTTATGGCTTACTAATTAGCTTTAGTCGCTGCAGCAAAAGCAAAAGTTTTCTCCCATTAAGAGTCGCGCTATGTGCCTTCCGCCTTGCCAGCTTTCCAGCTTTCCTCCATTTCCCTCCACAACTTTTGCTTCTTACTCAGTTTTCCCTTTGCCCCTTCGCCCTCACCAGTACCTGTCACTTGGCCTGGCCCATTGTTGTTTGTCATTAAAATTCACATTTTATGGCAGATTCGGTTGGCTTTTACCTAGTTTTTGCGCTTGTCGTCTGGGCCAGAGGCTTCCCACTTTTCGATTCCGCCGCTTGTTGTTTACTCCGTGTGCAAATTTGCATAGAAAAAGAAATTTGCATAGCATTAAGCAGACGTTTCAAGTTGTCCTGGCATCTGCAAGCTGCCGCTGCTCTCCGCCGAGGAGTCCTGTTCGCCAATATTAAATTTATGGCCAGCGAGTTATGCTCGGAAGGACCTACTCCTCGTCGCAGTTAAATCCGTTTAATCGCATAACTCTAAGCGCCTGACTTTCGATTTTATTTCGTCATTACTTGCCGCGTGTTATTGGCCAGCCTTCAATTATTCAATGTAATGACTGTGGGGCGGGTCCAACCCTTCTCTCCTTTCGCTTTTTGCACTTAAAGGGGACGGCAAGTTGATTGTCTGTGCGTTATTATGTAATTAAAATTTTATAATTCGATTTGGTCACGAGCGAGCTGGGCTTGTTGTTTCCCAAAGTGAATTTGCAGAGCGCACGCGGCGTATGCGCAATTTCCCAGGCAGCCTTTAATTGGCCAGGAAATTAAATTGAGGAAAAAGTCATACAATATGATTTCATCTTCCTAAATATGTGTGGGATACCTCGCACGCTCCTGGGCTTCATTTAAAGGTTCTTCGCCCCGAAACGAGTCCATTGAGCCTCGAACTCGAACTCAGACTCAGACGCGTCGTCTGTTGCCATTTATAAAGCATAATTGAAATATGAGATTGACATTGAATACCGGGGGCTTTGTTGCTGTTGTCGCCTATTGTTCCCACAGCTTTCATCGGCTACAATTCCACATTCTATGCGACACTCTGTTGTTGGCGGGCGGCCCATTTAATTGATTGTTGTAAATAGAAGTGGATCGAAATTGGCGCCTGGCTCTCCATTAGAAGCTGCCATACATACAGACACATTGCCGGGGGCAAACTACAGGCAAACTTCTCTAAGCATAACTTTGCAAACTTGAGGCTCTCAAAATTTAATTGATGGAAAATTTGGAATTTAACTCGGCTAAACTTGAGAGGTATTTACTAGCCCAGAGTTTCCTAGATACTTTTTCATCGAAACTTTCTAGATTTGAGTAGAAAACAGCATCTTAATTTACAAGTTGTAGGGGATTTAGAGACTTTACGCTTCCATAATTATTTCAAATAAAAAGAACATTATAAATGTTTCTAAAAGTTAAACATAAAACGCTCAACTTCCTCCATCGAAATCAATGATGGCTTTAAGCGCCCAACATTGTGCGGCACTCTCGACCAAACTGTCAACACACTCACCTGAGGCAAATGCGCTCCTCCTCCTCGAGCTCCACGTCCATTGTACAGGAGGATTCCGTCTATTTCTATTCTCGATTTTCTCCTTTTTTGCCGCTCGCCGGAGCCCGGTGCTTAGTGGTGCTTGGTGCCTGGTGCCTGGTCCTTGGTCCTTGTCAAGTGAGAGTTTTAACTGCCAGCAGCAGGGGCACTGTGAATCCTTGAGGTTGACAGCAGGTTTTTTCCCGAAGCCGAGGCTTTAAGCCACCTCAAAGTGTTTTAAGCTGTTGTCAATTTGCCTAATGCTGGCATTCAAAAAACGATGCAGGATGTGCCGGCAGCAGAGACGTCCTTTGGTGACGCATCCCGGTGACATGGTGGCACAGGATTCGCCGTGGAATCCGCTTCTGATTCCTTCTCAAAACCTGCAAGCAGATAGGATAGATCGCATTTAGCACTAGACTCGGGAATCTCTTAAATTTTCATGGAAAAACCCGCACACACGCCCACCGTCAGTAGCATTTAACAATGGCAGTATATAATTTAATAAATAGTTGCAGTTGACAGATTTCAAGTGGCGGCGGGCGGGGAACACTACTCGTGGGGCAATGGCTCCATAAGGCCGTACGTATACGTTTATATATAGAGATGGTGACAAGTGCAAAAGCGTGCACAATAAGTGGCATAAAAAACAAGTCAAAAGAAACAAGGGAAACTATATGGGTATCTGGGTATATTGTTACACTAAAATGTGATTAATAAGGGTTGGAAAATATAATGTATAATTCAGGAAATTAATAAGTAATCAAATAAACTAGCCGATGAATTGCCTCCTAAAAGATTCTCAAACCTATCATAATCACTTGGTAATTTATACTTTATTTAGATTTATACTTAAACATAATTTCTCTTTTAAACTTTTCAGTATAAAATTCAAGTTGTACAATATTTCAAATGCAAACACTCATGTTGTTCTGGGAAATGGAACTTCATGTTGTCGCCCGAAATGACATTTTGTTACTTAATAAATCAACTTGCCCATAGATTCCTGGCCAAAGTAAACACAAAAATTCCAAATGCCAAAATCCGGACAAACAAAGTGAGCCAAGGGAATGGAAAAATCGGTGCTCGCACAAAAATCTATAGGTTCGAGCATGTTAGTCACTCTTACTTTGCCATTTAAACTGTCGCCTTTTGGGCGTGAGTCTGGAGTGCGCCCGCCTCGGCGCTCCTCCTCATAGGGCAAACACTAGAAATGTCAAATGTTTTGCCTCAGCATGTGCGCCAAGAGAGCTCAGGAAGGAACCGGATGGGGCCAGGATGGGGGCCAGGACAGGAGCAGCAGTCAGGGACATTTGTCGTGTGCCGTTGGCTGTTTTTTATGGGCCGACCATTTCCATTGCCATTGCGAATATCACAGTAAAAAATGTGATGATCGACTTGATTACTATTTGCAATTGAAAATATATAGTATATACTGGAGTTTGAGAAATATTATATGAAGGGATATATACATCACATCTGTTGTTTGTAAAATTTATAATTTGTAATTATAATTTATATTTTATTTGTTTATTTCCTTGTACATTAAACTATAAATAAAATTTTACAAATTTGTATCTCTGATCAAACTATTATAAAGTGAAGTCCAATTAAAGAATAGTGAATAGCTGTTAGTGCTAATTTAAAATTAAAATTAAGAACATCAAATGTGGTTCTTTCAGTGCACTTGGAATGACAGTAAGTGCCACTTGGAGCATGCAACACAGCACAAGTGAAATTCAATCAGTGCGTGCAACTCGCGGCCACTTGGAAATGCTGTCTGTGGCTCGCCGCCTCCGTGGCGAGATGGGGCGAGACCGGGCCAGGCAGGGTCCTCGATGCAGCGATCCCATTCCTGTTATTATTGAGTCATAAAACACGTTTTAATGTCATTTGGCAGGATGCACTTAACGGCCTCGCGTACAGGGTGTCTATTAGTCGGTTGACGGCGCCAAGGCGGCCATTTCTCATCGTAAATATATGGCGAATATATGGCAGTTATCCTGATCCCCATATGCAGAGTATGTTTTATTGCCCTCGTCGAATATTTATCGGACGGACGGCGGATATATATATTTTTTACGGCCCTCGCTATGATTTATGTGCATCCTGTTGCGTGTGCGTGGATCCTCCTTGCAAAGATATCCCTGCAATTTCCTCTCCTTGTCATTTCATGTCATTTTCCCCGGCTTTTTTCCTGCGTCCGACAATGTAACCAGTTTATGACGCTGCTAGCCAAGTTTCCGGTCTGCCTAACACATGGCTTTCCGTGGGGGTTCCCCCTTTCTCGATTGCCTTCACCGGCAGCAATTGTTACGACACTCCTTCTGAGTCCTCCTCAAAATTGTGCTTCCTATTTTATTTTAATACGTTGTACAGTCTATGCAGTCAAAGGAGGATTCTGCTGGTGACAGTCGTCAGCAGGTGAAAGTCCGGTGTCCAATGCGGACTCGCACCCAAAATCCGCTCGGCTATGCGTGCCATGTCCTTTGTGTCCGTGCCCCGGCTCCTGGTTTATGACACTCGAAAAGCGATGGGGGAAGGGGAAATGGGAACAGGGCTCGGCAGCAGTGGCGACAAATTGAGTGTAAATATTCTTACGATTGTTTTGTTGCCACTGTTGCTGCAGCTGAGTTGTGAAAAAATTTTGCGAGCTGCGTCAAAATGTCAGCAGCGTCGATTTATGTCGTTTTCTGTAAACACTTTGTTGTTTTTGCCATTACACTGCGGGGAAAAATGTGCTAGGCCTGTAACTATTCTTTTATCTTTCATTAAAAGAGTTTTTTATATTAAAAATACATAAATTGCTGGTTTTAAATAAGAAAAACACGAGGGCATTCTGACCAACTTCTTGATTCATCGTGTATAGTTTTTTTTTCGCCGTGTACAGCCCTGGCCTGATCCTGTTTGTTTGGGCAAAACAGATTGCACCATCGCGCGGCTGAAAATAATTAAGTTTCTGATTCATGTCGACACCAGGGAGACAAAGGCGAGTCAACTGCTCATCTTGCTGAAAGGGCACGAGGTGCTGGCAAGGACATGCAGCTTGCAATTTGCCTTTATCCCTCGGCTCCTTTGGCTGCTTGCCGCACACTCGCATTAAGCCGGCGATTTATGTTGCATGAAAGGAGCGATAAGCAAACAAACGGACCGCAGATCCTGCAATCCGAGTGCTCCTCGCCTTTGTTTGTGCCAGGACCCAGGAGGGCATCCCCATTCGCACACTCATGAATAAGCGTTTACTGGACCGGCTAGCCGCTTGCAGTTCCAGTTACTCGCACAGTTACTGGGCAATTATGCGCTTCTTAAAAATAAATTAATGACCAACTCTGGAGCAGCTGCCGGAGAATCAACAGAGAGAAAAGCGAGGAGCAGCAGCGACGGCAACAGCGGCGAGGGACACTCCCCCAGGTGAACTTTCGTTCGCCTTTTTAATTAATTAAACGGCAGGAGTTGGCTGCAAAGAGTCTTTGATAAGCCCTGGACAACACGGACTAACTCTTTACGATCGTCGCGGGAATGGCTGTAAAATATTTGTTCAGTCGACTTTTAATTAGTGCGATTAGTGGTGATTAAATTTGCTTGCTTTGGGAAGCTTATGCTGTAACTATCTTTTAAAGTAACAGTAATTTTTCTTATGCTAATAATAGTAATTACAGGTTTTAGATTTATTTCTTAGATACATTTAAGATATACTTTGCGATTCATTAACTTTCCCAAACAATTTTCCCAGTTTGAAAGCTGAATTTAAAGTTCATTTGAAATTCAAATGCAAAATTAATAGTTTTTAGCTTTAGTTAGTTTATATATTTCGACTGAATTTTCATTTCATCTGTTTTAATAATATGCAAACGAACGAGTCGGGGCACACGGCGTATGAGCAATTTAATTGGCTGAGCGCCGTTGCCTACTTTCAGGCTCAGCAGTTTTCCAACGCCCATTTTTAAATTGATGAATAAATATGGAATGGGGCAAACATAATTTATTATTTAATGCGTTTCAGTTTTAATTTCATGCCTGCGCTGTCGGCGGATATTTAATTGAATTGAAAAATGAATGTTGCACGTGCATAGATTGAATCAATGTCATGGCATCGAGAGAGTTTCTCAGCAAAGGCCGTGAGTGCGAACAGGTGTCGCCCAAAATGATGTGTGGGGGCGTGTGTGTGTGGTTTTTCCCCTCATTTACACATTTTCCCACCGGCCATTTGTTTTAATTTCCCACAAAATGTCTGCTAATCATGGCATTTGCTCGTTTACATTATGTGGTCGGTACTCGCTTTTTGCTTTCACTTCGGGGGCAGCCTGTGCATTTTGTGTTTGTAATTTTCGTTGCATGCTGCATATTGCATGACTTGCCACAGAAATGCTTTCAGCGCTTCGCCATTTCGGCGACTCAGCGTTTGTCGTCCCTAATGAAGCCGAAAGATCCCTGCACGCCGATACAGCGGGAATATTAATGGCTAACCCCATCGGTGCGAGCTAATAAATCATCTCCTTTAATGCGATCCAATCATGATTTTAATATTCGAACATAAACTGTTTGTATTTACTCGCGACTGGCAAACGACATAATAAAGGAAGCTCGAATAAAACTCGTATCCGGCCAAATTGTTTACACACAAAAGAAGGGCTTCCGTTTTATGAGCCACCAGCTCAAAGGGGTAACACCTGCCGGCGAATTGGGGGGGTTTGGCGATGTGCAGGGGGTTGGGGGTGGGCCTGTTAAACTTTAATTCCACAACAAAGCCGTAAAAATGAAACTGGAAACATATAGCCAGGACCTGGCCACATCAAACGCATTGCACTAAGCCGGGCTCACTTTGTCTCCTTGTTTTTGCACACAGAAGAAAAACTTGTCGATATTGGTTTTGAGTTTTTATTAAGAATTTTGTAAACTAGAGTAAGTAAATTATTTAAAAATTATTAATATTATTTATCGTTAATTAAAATCTTTAAATATTATATATTATTAAATAAATATAGTTGAACCATAAATGTTCATTGCCTAACATTTAAATTAATATTTTAATTATATTTAAAAATTATATAAATTGTACTTTGGTTCGTCTTATGGATTATTTTCGTGAATCTTTCTAATTGAATTTTATTTTGCAATCTAAAATCTGTTCTGTTGAAATATTAATATATATTAAAACACATTCCAAATCGATAAAATCGTAATTTTAATAAGTACTTCCTCATAATTTCCCTGATATTTTCTAATAATTTTGTTGTTACTTTTAAATGAAAATCCTGATTTCCTATTTTCCTCCCCTGTCTTCTTGTTTTCTCTTTCCCCTGGACTCTTGCAACCCCCTGCTACCCCTTTGGCCACCAAACATACGGCTCTGCAATGTAAAATATTTGAAAATAAAATATGCTTTCCGCTTGCTTCGTTTCTGGCCAGGCCAAAAGCAAATATGAGCGGACGACAAGAAGGGCCAAACGACGGACTGGGAAAAATGTTGCATAAATTAGGCAGAGAACAAGCGCTGGCAATTGGCAGGGGCGGAGGCATTAGGGGGGTTTCGAACGTAAGCAATTGCCTTGGCCCTGACTTTGAGTGACGTTGAAGCGTGTCTTAAATTATGATTAAGCAGGGGAATTAAATGGCTTGTGTTTAGCCTTAATGTCTGCATTCCCCGGGAAAGCCCCTCCTGGAAAATTAATGAAAACTGTTGCGAGTTTCAATTATGTTTTGTCCAACCCCCCAAAGGGGCAGGGACTGCCCCCCTTGCGTTTTGTTTGGACAATGACAAACTACTTGTATGTGTGCGCTTCTGTTTACTTTTCTTTCGGCTACGAACATTATTATCTTCCCATTAATTTCGCTCGAGAAATTTAATCAAAAAATTAACTCGTTGTGTGTTTTTAATTTCTCAATTATTATGACTTTACGGCTGTTTGTCTTGGCAGCAGCTCCTTCTTTTTTTAGCTTCTCATTGTTTATTTCTATATGTTTGTGTTTGTACATTGTTATATGGCTTGGACTCATTTTTAGCGTGTTTTATCAAAGCCGCAGCCAAAACATTTATCGGCCAAAGTGAGTAAATAAATAAGCAAGCGGGGGGAAGATGTTCCAAATGCGATAAACGACAACTAGTTTTATGTTTGTTTTATACTTTACATTCTTTATTCCTCGGAACGAGTGAGTGTTTGCCCAGAAACACGAGAATGCGTGTGCTGAGTTGACAATCGCTACGAGGGGCCAAACAATCATCGAATTGGAGGACACTTGAGACTTCGCCCAGGGATTGCAACAAGGTTGTCAAGTTTGGTCAACTTTTTCTTTCAAACAAAGAGCATGTGTGAAGGGATGTCCTCAACAAAGTTGTCACAAGTGTCCAGTGTTTAAGTTTGGTTTTAAACCCAACTCATACTTACACACACGAAAGAAAGATATACACTTGGAAAAATAATTAAACTTGAATAATTAAAGTGAACAAGTCTACCAAGCCTCGTCAGTCGAGTTTTGTTCTCTAATATTAAGACTTAAGAGGTACTTTAACTATTTTATTTATTTGTTTTTGTTACTTTTGCTTGACATATTTGTTTAAGATCAAGTAAAAATGTTAGTCATATTCTTTATTTTGAGTTCCAGATGACTTCTGTATTTTTAATAATTTATGAAATGATTAACTATGTGCTTTAAATCCATTAACAAATTTGAGATTTGGGTTTTACTGGTTTTCTTGTAAGTATTTCTATGAATTAAAATTAAGTTTGTTATTTTTTTTTTCAAAATTGGCTTGTTTTTTTCAGTGTAACCCCACAATGCTTTAATTCAAGTTCAACTCGCATTGGAATTCACGAATTTTACTGCGATTTTCGGGCATGATTAGGGGTCTCTTGGCATAATCTCACCCCTCCTAGTTTTTCCACACATTTCCCAGAGCTCTGCACTTTGCAGTGGCGCTTGCAGTTAAAGTTTCACATTTGTCTGGTAGTTTGCGTTTTATTGCAAACTCCCCCTACTATTTTTTCTGCTTCACCCCCGCCGAATGCAGACTGTCGCCGCTTTGGCTGTTTATTTGCAGAGCACAAAGTGAATAAAGTGAATTTTTATCAGCTTCACAAGTAAGTAGACAACAAGATATTCTTGGCAAACGCCCCTGATTTTGTCTTGTTATTTCTTCTTTTTTTTTGTTACTTTTTTCTGTTTCGGGTGGGGATACATTTCGCTCGTTTACTCTGTTTGGGAATTGAACATTTTAATGTTCTGCATATGAATGGATTTCGCTCTTGTTGTTGCCCATTAAAAGCTAAAGGGGTGGTGGCAGAAGGGGCGGGCCGGGGGTAAACAAATCTGAGAAGAAAGCAAAGTCAGCGAGGTAAAAACGTACATGTGCATACAATTATGTAGTGTTCATCTGTAGCTGTGCTTTGAACGATTGAAATAGACGCGATTTTCACTTTTATCACTTTATTCGGTTCAGTGTTTTGTAGTTTTCCGCAGTGAGTCACTCTGGGGTCTAATATCATGACACTTTGCTTAAACGGATTTTATGTTCGGCGCCTTTTAAGGTTCGCAAAAGCCATTGCAATCCGCCAGATCAGGCCCTGGCTCTTAATATGGCCAATGATTGCCGGCGAAGAATGCAGTTTCGGGCAAATTGGCTTTAGCCGTCAAAAGCTGAATTGAATTGCAGTGGTCTAACATCTATTTCCAGTCCCAATATTTATTCGACTCAATATTTCTGACACCTTTTGCCCGAATAAATCTCCGCTGATGAACTAGCCAGCAGAAATTTGGCCCCCTATCTATACGTTTATTTTTACAATTTGTTTATGTTTTGTTCGGGCCACATTTTGGAATTTTATCTGTCCCAGCTATTGTTGTTCTTGCCGACGCGGCTTAAGTGATTTCTGGGGCAGACAAAACTGATTTATTTGTCCAGCGCGAGCAGCGGGCAGAAGTGCAGGGCGCCGCGGAAAAGTTTCGTCTGCCAAAACCGCCAGCCAAACCGTTTCGGAGAAAGTTTTCCCCCAGTTGTTGCAATTTTTGCGGCCATTCGGCTTTGTTTTGGCCATTCTCCTTCTCGTTTTCGATTGCAGCACAGCCTTGGCAGCAATTTGGCAGACATAAACAAGGGGAAAATACAAAAGGGTTCAGAACTAGGTGTGGTTATGTGAATAAGAACTTCTATATACCCTCTGGAGAGAGGTTTTCTTAATTTGTAGTTATTAATTAACAGCTTGTATAACTTTAATAAACTGTTGAGAAATCATTAAATAATCAAATCAAGATCATAAATCCTACACGTTAAAACAATAATTAGAAACCACTTAATATTTATACAAGGCAATATGTATCCTGAACTTTAGTTACTGCCCAACTTTGACCCTAGAGCTAGAGTATCTTCAGGTCAGGTCGAAATACAATTGTTGGCTTTGTGGCCATTACAGCCACAAGTTGTGAGCTTGGCCAAAACTAGGCTACAATGTTTGAGCCGCAGCCAAGAGCACTGGCTGTGGCAGCTAGAGTAACAGTAACGGCAATGGTAACCAGAACAATTAGCGCTGCCGAAACTGCTGAGCCGTAAGTTTCCATTGGCAACAAGGAGCTGGCGACACACAAGGCCACACCGCACTCGGATTCGGATGCGGATCCTGTCGTCTGTCCTCCGTCGCCTGGGGAGTCAAGCACCCCTTTTGGCAAGGAATAACTGGGAGCAGAAGGAGTCTAGTCAAGACGAAACTAAATTAAATGCGGCGGAGGGGACAATTATTCTGTCATTTATCTCATATATGGCATAAAGTTGCGAAAAAGTTCCTTTTGAACTCGCGTTCGAGCTGCTTAGCGACACGTGGCCTCAGCGGCTGAGGTAAAGTTTCCCTCCCGCTCCCAGCTGCAGTGCAAAGTATATTAAGTATACGCCGTGATATGCCTCCCCGGCGGATACTTTACTTTTATTTACTTGTCGCTGGGCATATTAAATTTCCACCGGCATCCCAGCCTCCCCGCAAAATATATTTTCCCCACAAAGTTGAATGAATTTGTTACTTTCAAGGCCTCTTCCATCGAATTGCTTTCCTGGGGCCCTGCGCGAATTGAATTAAATTGTGCGATTGAAGCATAAATAAATTCATTAAATACTTTGACGGATCCAGTTGTTTTCTAGCTAATATTAAAGGCCTTCGTTCTGGCCTGGGCGCCTGGCTCAACAGGTTGTGGGCTCGCCATCCCACCTGAACCCAGCCCGAGGACAAGTCCAAGTCCAAGTCCAAGTGGGGACTTGACCTTCCCAATGCGTTTTATTGATTCAATCATAAAAATAACTGCAGGATGATTTGAAATTCCTTTTGTGCCCTGTATTCGCATCTGTATCCTAGCCGTGGCCACTCAGTGCACTTCGTATCTTGTATCTCAATGCCGGTGCTGTCTCGCAGCTGCCTCATTATGGATGAATTTCAATCGGACCGAGTGATTGACAATAAAGCCAACTGCAAAGAGCGTTGGATTATTGTCCGAACATTGAATGGAACTTGGATTTAAGAAATGTATATAGCTAAATATGCAAAGGAGACTACTAAAACACAAAAAGAAAAACTTGAAGAGTGCCTTTCCCATAAATTTCTAAAATTATATATACAAAAATAACTTAACCAATAACTAACAATAAAAAATTATAAAAAACTTTAAAACAAATTTTTAGAAAACTAAATATTATTATTTTTAATTTTATTTAAATTTAATATTTATGTTTAAAAGTTACTACCACTATTTGAAATAGTAATATTTCATACGTAATTAGTTTAATTTTTGAATGAAATAATATATTTTTTATTCACTCCTTTTTTCATTGCAATCTACATAAGTAACCTTCCTTAATTTACCATTGTTTTCACCTGAATTAAATTTTTTACTTGTGTGAAATTTAACCAAAGCCGTTCTACTTTCAGCCGGCTTTTGTTGAAGCTTGTGCCCAGCCCCGGCGGCTTATAGGGGAGATTAAATTAACTACCTATTAGCCTCGGACCTGCCCTGTGACCCTCTCTCGCCAGATGTATGTGTGTATCTTTTTTAGCCACCTTCCTTCGCCCAGGGAACTTAATATGCATCGTCCTCATCAGCCGGGGTCCCAGTTAATTTCACCTTTTAGGGACTATAGTAGTAATCCTGCAGACAGCCTTAATGCCCGCACATGCCAACAAGCTCCGGCAGCATAATGCGTCAAATTGCTAATTAAGAACTGCAGCAGCGGCAACTTTTTGCCCCCCGATCAGTGGCCATGTCATTAGGGTCCAGAGAAGCGGGAAAGGGCAAAGGGAAAAGCGGGGAAAATCCCACCCGAAAAGGGGGAGGCCAAAGGACTGAGCTTGCGTGTTAAGATATTTGATTATGACAAACAGCACACGGCCACACACACTCGCTCTCACACACACACACACACTCTCACACTCACATACCAATTAGCCGAAGGCGTGTCCTTTAGCTATGAAAAGTAGACTATGCTTTTTGTTGATACGCTGGTCATTCAACTATTTGCTCCAAAACCCGACGCAGAAGCCGAGCCGAATTTGTGTCACGTCACAGTGGCAGTCTCGCAAAAAGAGGGAAAAACTAATTAAGGGCTTAAAGATAGCGACAGTGAGCGAGCGAGCGATTAAAAATAGTCCGAGTGGAGGCTGCACACGCCTATTTTTAGGGTCAACCCTGGGGTCAAGCACACCGCCGCGGCTAGACAGGGCGCCAGCAGAGCCACCTGGCAAAGGCTTAACCAACGGTGTCTAATCAACCCCCGAATCCCGGGACACATTTAAAAACCTCCAATTTATTTGCGTTGCGGCGCCACAAGAAGGGTTTTTGGTCAGCCCACTGAGGCTGCAATAATGCGAATTGATTTTCGCCGGCTGCAGACAACGCCGCATCCGTATCCGTATCCACATCCGCAGCCGTATCCCTATCCACATCCGCTGCCTGAGGACATATACCACAACAACACAGAGCGAAAGATGTACAAGAATCGCTAAAGACTTTCACTTTTGGAAATACATTTTAATAATAAATTAATTACAATTAATTAAAGCTGTTTAAAATGCAGGAACTATTTATAATATCAGGACTAACAATATCTAAAAAAAAGTAATGACCTTAGAATTTCTTTCTGTGCAAAACATCCATCGCCACACCCGAAACTCGATTTGCTGAAAACTTCCAATTCGAATTTTACGCCTAAATACTTGAGGAAATTGTTGATTTGATTTTGGCCGCGTGAAAACTTTTTAATTAATTGGCCCGACTTGGCAGTTGCTCTATTTGCCGTTTGTAGAGCTTTTTGGGAGTGCAGATCTGGATTTGGTCTGGAATGGGCAATGGGTCTCGGACCATTTGAATGGCAAACGTGACCCAGAAGTTGTTGGCTCATGTTTTTGGCCATCTTCCCCGGAAGCGGACGTGACAGTAACAGGTCATGCTCGATTCCTTTCGATTTTCCGACGCGGCGCCAATAAAAAGTTTGCCTTATTTGATTTTGATTTAATATTTTTGAGTAGAACATAAATTTACCTTCGTTTTTCGTGTTGAAAGTTTCGTCCGTTTTTATGGTTTTTGGTCAGCAAAACTCATTCCAAATTCCTAAATGATCTTCAGTTAACTTTTCATTTTTAGGCAATACACTTTAATTAAACTAATCAGAACAGAAAACAATTAAACACTTTTATTGACAATCATCTTGAAGTGATAATAATGTCGGATTGCAGTTTATTCTACGGCACTTGAAATGGGAAAGGTCAAAATAAGAAACTTTGATTTAATTTTAGTTAAATAAGGTAATTTTCTTTGTTGTGTTTTAAAGGGATCTTGGAACTATTTTTTTATACCTTTTATACTTTGTAATTTATATAAGTTTAATTAAATTAATGTTTTTTTGTATCTATATTTTAATTGCGTTAACACCTTCAGTGGGAAGCACTTAATATTGGTTTTTCTATTCCTTGTTATATCTTTTTGACCAACATAAATTATTCAATTTCAATATTTTAAACCAGTTCGATTTAAATTTTAATTAACTTACTGACGAAATTACTTCATTAAACTTTGGTTAAATTAAATTGAAAAACTTCGTTTCTATATCAACTGCCTTGAAGCGCTCCTTACGCACAATTTCCGGCGGGAATCTCTTGCACACAAATTCACTTTTCACTTCTCGGCTTTGCCAGCCTCCATCGCGGCGGCGTAACTCAATTTTAAATTCTTTTCAATTAATTGAATTTCGACTAATTACACGCACTTAGCACCTTGACGGTTTCCGATGCTCTCCAGCGTCTCGAGAAGTGTCAGAGGAAAGGCGCGCCAAAAAGGACTTCCGAACGCGACCGCCTTCGCTGGCCGAGTGACAATGCGTCGTATACGCAACTTCCTGCCGCTCAGTGTCGCGTTCCATCGGCTACTGAACGGCCCTCGTTGTTTTTGCCGACAAACCGACTTGGAAGCAACAAGCGCGCACGCCAATCGTCCAGGAGCGGACTTGCCAGTCCCCTCGGCGCGCGGGGCTCCCCTATAAATCGGGTTTATTTACTCACGCCCGCATTCCCAGTGACATCACCCATCCCCCAGCCAAGGTACAGTCAGTGTTAGATGCGTAATAAAAACGTCTGCATAATTAAACACCGGAGATTTCACTTAATCTGCGCACACTTGACATATTTATCATATTTATTGCCGTGCGCCCTAGTCGGGCGACGTGGACCAGCGGCTGGCAACCACCTGTTAGCGTGGCGCCACCGCCATGTTAGCCAACATTGAGCTGCTCGCATTTCGGGGAGCTTTTCTGTTACTTGTGCTGGTCAAGAGCCGTGCACGAGCTTTCGATAACAGCGACAGAGGGCGGACCGAAACGGATTTATATTTTTTAAATTACTTTTAACTTGGCAATGTAGAGGCGGTTGTTAGTTTGAAATACCTTGTACTAAATACTAATTAAGTTTAAAATATTACTCTGCATATTTGTTTTGTAAATCTGTTAGTCGGGTTTTTCTCCTTGTAGATGATCAACTTCAGAACGCACGAACCGATTTCCACGGTATTGCATTCGTTGGAAAGGTCTCGTGCTCCGTAAGGTAAATAGCAGAGAAAATTCAGGGAAAATTGATACAGAAAAGCGGGAAAATCGTTTTTCGCATACAGCACCATCGCTGATACATAGCATCCCGTTATTCTCTGCTCAGTTAATTTTATGTGACAAACCAAAATTGTGTTGTACTAAAGTATTTGTTACCTTTTTTTCCCCCTCATATGCATCTATTGTATATTATATATCTTCTCTTTCACAATTTTAATAATTTATATATGTATACTGAAGACTATGATCCTAAAACTCCGAGATGGTAATTGTTGAATTCAATATAACCAAGGGGTATACAAAAAAAAAAAATTATGTTCGAAGCTAAATAAACAATATAAAATTGTTTAATTTGTTTTACGAAATACCATAATTTTTGTATTTTATTTGTATTATAAAATAATAAAATCATAACAATCGAATTTCCTCCATAAACAAACATCTATTATTTTAACAGAACAACTTAAGGCTTATTAACTTCATTTATAATATTCTCTTCTCTTTCGAAATTATTTATTTCATATTTCTTTGCATGTTTAGAATTCAACATGTTTCAATATCCAGTACTCCACCCAGCTTGCTCTGAAAATAAAACATATTTATTTAATTATTTACAAATAATAAAAATACCATGTTTTTAATATATATATATATGTATACGTATATTATATTACATGATATTATATTAATCAGCTTACCTTATCGACATGTCCGAAGATATGACTAACACGGAGTAAAAATGGCTTATCTGACCTAGGGCGAAGACACTGTAAAGCAGAGACAATTTCCTCAATCAAATCGCTTTCAAGCTCGTAGCATTCGGAAATGTCAAGTTGTCGCAATTTGTTGCATCCTTTAATCACAATAATTAGTCCACGATTAGTGATTCTCGATCCTCCCAAGCTTAACTCCTCCAGGTTCTCCAATTGGCATATATCGTGCAAACAGTCATTGCTTTCCACCTGCAACTCGAGTTTCTTAAGAGCCTTAAGCTTCATTATTATTTTGATATCATTATATTCGATAATAAGCGGGCCATTTGTACGAAAATTCAGCGACTCTAAGGTTTTGCCATAACTGAAGACCGATTCTCCAAATACATCGGAAAGGCTATTCATGCAACCGATGTTTCCAATTGTCAAATTTTTTAATGTCGGCAGGTAAGGCAGCGGCGTGTGGAAGATCCCATAGTTAACTTTAAGTAATTCAATTTTCGGCAACAATTGTTCGTCACCAAGATCTTTAGGCATACGAAAAACAGCGTTACCTAACTCCAAGCTATCAATGTTCTTCAGTGATCTGATAACTTTAAAGAAATCAATGGATATAATGTTTATCATAGTCAATTTCGTCAGATTCGCGAGTTCTCCAACTCATTCCACTAAAGAGGAAAAAAAAAATTGTGAAAAATTGACTTTATTTAACTTTCTCGCCTTTACAATACTTACAATCGTGATTTTTGAAATCTAATAACTTCAAGTGTTTTAGCTTGGGCATTAGCAGCAGTGTATCAACCACACTAAGATTTGTAAAATAGTTCAAAATTTCTATGTAAGACAGATTTTGAAGAGTCAAAAGCAGCGACTTGAGTTGACACCAGGAACCTCTGCAAAGGCGAAAGCTAAACTCCTCCAGGTTGGGACAGTGCATGGAGGCCAACTTGGCCGCAGACACGGCCAACTCTAAATTTGTGGCTTTGATGCTAGAAACGGAGGATCCACACAGCGCCAAAATATCAGACCAATCCTCTAATGACCGATCCTCAATATCGATTTCCTTAAAAATATTGCCGGCGTGAATGGCGAATGCCTTTCCAAGAACGCAATGGGATTTTGCCAGATTGAGCTTATTTCTTATACCCGGAATGAACTTGTACACCAATTCCAAAATCTCTATTGGAAGGTTTATTATATCACAATGGGATGACATTTTTTCTAGCTCTGGATCAGATCAAGAAAATTGAGTAAAGCCTTTGAAAGTTGCACAATAACTAAATCAGTTTCCCAAAGCCTGCTGTCAGCAAATTTC
>JAEIII010038642.1:0-14407 GCA_018905755.1 Drosophila ohnishii | reverse complement strand
AGAAGGGAACTCGTCAATCAGTCTCTCTGTTATTGCCTTTTATTTGCCGCTCCAGTATTTTTTGCCCAGGTGGAAAAAGCGCTTAACTATGGGAGTCGCAATCGAGCCGTCTAATCTAGAGATCTTTGACTCGGGGAGGTCATTCACTTTGCTTTGTTTTCCCATGTCCAAACACAACATAATTGTGCGTATGTGTGGGGCTTGTGCGACTGTGTTGGTGTTGCCTCTGACAGCTACCCCAAATGCGATACACCCCACTGGGAATAGGAGTGGAGGGACTGGGAATGGGTGGTATGCGCCTCCCCCAGCGGATGACGCATCATTACAAACGTTTTTGCGGCACTTGTGGAGAGATGTCATCGTCTCATAGCGACCTCTTTTCCATTTTCCCGAGTAAAGCATAATCGAAAAAACCAACAACTACAACTACAGGGTTTGTTGGGCTAAGAGAAACGCAAATAAGCAAAATTATTTTTTAAATATATTTTTAAATGTGATTTTCAATCTTATTGACAAGTAATACAATATTTTTAAGTAAAACCATAAAATATGGCAAACGCTTATCAAGAAGTTATTACTGCGACTAAATAAGTAGTAAATAAAACTAAAAATGCACTGAAATCAATGATGACCTCAGTTTGCTTGTTCCGACGTGTTAGTCACTGTACTCCTCATATTTGCAGTAAAAATCGTATGATTCTAACCCCACTGTGCAAATTCTTGACACCAAAACGAAGAAGCTAACAACAAAAAGAACAACAAAGAAAGTGCGGCGGCAACAAAGCGCGCAATTACAGTTAACGGCAAAGTGTAGAGAGAGAACGCTCCACCAGCGAAAACATAAAGAGGAGCAGCCGATGAATTTCTATGTGAGATAAAACAACAAAACCCAAGGGAGACAGACACGAGGGAGCGGGAGTTTTAGGGGCAGAACGAATGAGTCTCGTTTTCACTCCATTCCGCACACAGAGACAGTTTCCTCAGTGGGGCGACGTCAACGTCGGGCGTCATTGTGTCGGCCGCATCCGCAAGTGGCGTAACTAGATTTCCCCCCGGCTAGAATCATTTGTATGCCAGGCTACTACTCTCTCGTATTTCCAACCGCATCTGATTCGCTTTTCAATTGTTATGCATTGCAGCTACAACCGCCAGAACACCAGCAACGACAAAATGACTTCCACCGAGCTGAAAATTGGACTGACCTCCAGCGCCCGTCCCTCTAGCCGCGTCCTGAAGCCCCCGGGTGGCGGTCACACCAACATCTTCTCGGAGCCCGAGGTGGCCGTTAATGCGCCGCGCGCCAAATACAATCAACAGAACTCCTCGAATCTCAACGCCTGCATGGGCTCCACCGATCCCAACAAGGTGGTGGAGAAGCTGCGCGAAGAGGTAACCACACAGAAGGAGGAAGCCAAGTCTGCTGCGCCCAGTCAGGCCAAGTCAGAGGCGGCAAACAAGCCGGCGGCTGCCACGAACGGAGAGGCTCGCGGCCGTGTCCCACCTGGTGGATATTCCTCGGGCGGATTCTGGTAGACTGTCGGAAAAGGAGGAGCAGTGGCAGCTGCCAAGCATTTAATGACTCACCAACACATCCTCAGCCCAACATAAACCTATAAATATAACTCGCTTATAAAATAACATATACACATACATATATTTAGAGTCGCATTATCTATATTCATACGCAGACATTATCGAGAAAGAAAACTCCATTTAGTTTTTCCCTGTTCTTCCTCATCTCTTTTGTCCCTAAACGTAAAATGTTTAACACGTCTAACGCAATTGTTGAAAAATTTAACTTTAACTTGTGATTCCGCCCCATGAAGATTCTGGATTGACTTTGCTAAAATTCTACCACCCACCACCGACTACTACCGGAGTCCAATTTAGCATTTGTACTTAAAGTGTGTTTAATTGAAACTTCTAAATAGTCTGTAAAGTTTGTCCAACATGACCTCCTCTTTTATAACAACCATCTATGTATTATTCAAAAATAAAAGATTTAATAATTAAGTATCGCTCTCTTTTATTGATGCAATTTTAAGGTGGAGGCTCTGGAGTCCGCCTGGTAGCTAAACAATAAACTACTAACCTAATGAGATGATGGGTGGGGGTCAGAGAAGACAAGTTTTTGTTTGGTCACGAAATTAATTCTAGTATTTTTATTACACTTCAGTTTAGAATTACAGGCGTGTCCATTAAGTCGTAGTCGGTTCGAACCCGTTGTTGTTAAAGCGAATGTATTTATATTTAAATACAGCATCAAATGTATTCAAGTTGGTCGACTTATCCAACTAGCCGCCATATATATGTATATATAACTAACAATTAAATGGATACATGCGCCATCGGATTGGGAACGATCCCACTTGCTTGTGCGCGGCGTCATCGTCGATCCGGATGTGTGTTTCTTGTAAAATTCTGAGACTGTCCATGTGTGTGGCTGGCTTAAGACTAGGGATTGTGTGTTTATGTTTTTCTTGATAGACTAATTCAGACTATTGGCTAATTTAAATTTTCATGTCGTTGATGTACGAGTCCAGTTCGGCGTCCAGCTCCTCGGCAGTGGGTGGGGCCTTGCGCTCCCTACGCTGGCCTCCGCCGGCGGCGGGCTTGCCCCCGGCCGGACGTTTAAATCCTCCGCGACGCGGTGATCCTCCAGCTTGTCCACCTATAAAACACAGTTTGCAGAGGGAAATGTAAGGATTGGAGGATCGGATGGGATTGCTACTATCAAGGACCGTGTAATTGCTAACATTCTTTTGACTCTCTATTGTAAAAATATGATTTGTAAACTGCTTCGCAACATTTATAAAAACTTTCGAAAGTCTAACTTGTATGTCTAAATAAATTACAAATAATTAACAAAATGTATTTATCATAACTAATAGTTAATTTATTATCTATGCCTGAGGCATAAGAGTTTTTAGGGAGATTCTTGGAAATTATTTTAATAAGCTACTGTTTCAGTACTAATCTCCTTATAAAAATTAAATAACTATAGGCTAAAGTTTGTATACTAATATTGTTATCAAAAAGGTAAAGTTTTAAGGCATTCTGTGTAAACTAATTTGTTACATAAAAGTTTAAATATGCATTTAAAAATCTTTGTGGAAGCGCATAAATCCAAAACTCATCTTCATGTTGTTTTGTTAATGGATGATTTTTCAAGTAAAAAAAATACAACAAATTCCATTATTCACGGTCCCCGATTTAAAGGTTTTTTGGATACGCACCACCACGCTTGAATGGAGGTGCCGCTGCACCGCCGACGCGTCGCTTAACATCGGTCGAGGCCACGGGGCGTGTCAAGGCGGCCACATCGGAGACAGCTAGCTGAATGGTCATGGGGCGCCCGTCCAGAGGGACGCCATGGTACTGTTTGATGGCTTTCAACGCGTCGGCGCGACGCTCAAAGATAACATCAGCGGTGCCTGTAAAAGTAACGAGGTACAAATAAGGGTTAAATAGTGAAATAAATGATAAGTAACCTTTAAAATATAAATTGGTTGAATATTTTATTAAGTCTTAGTGTCTTTATTGCTTAAAACTTACCCAATGAGCGACCAGAGCGATCATAGTGCACTGCCGCCTTCTTCATTGGCCCAAAGTCGTTGAATAGCTCCTTGATGTCAGTGTTGGACACGCCGTAGTCCAAGTTTCCAACGATGAGGCGGGTGGGTCCGGATCCTCCGACGGCGGCGGAGCCCCGCTTGGGTCCGTCGTACATATCATGCTTCCATGCGCTGTTTACATCGCCCTAGAGGTGGGGGTAGTATTAGGTAGAAGGGTATGTTGTGTTTGTTGGTTCGATCACGCGATGCGTATCAAATATTTGGTGGGATTAGCAGTGGCAGCAGTTGCATCGTATCCTAGCCTCAAGAGGACTGCCAAGAGTGACAGGAGAGATTCACGCGAAAAACTGGGAAAGAGAATGGACTCAAAGCGAAAGCATATTGCTTAAGCACGGTCTTGGTTTGGTTTAGTGTTCTGTAAGAACGGGGTTAAGGGGAACTTTAGGCGTCGCTGGCGCTTGAAGATGCGAGGTCGGGGTCGTGGAAAATCGTAATGCTGATCTGTTCCGTCCGTGAAAGGCCTTGGCACCGTTAGCCGCGCCATTTTGATTTCTGCATTCAGCCTTCCCAATTACTTGAGCTTGTATTTGTATTTGTAGTGGTGTGCGTGGGTCATGGGTAGAGCTTAGCTTGGCCTTGTCCAGGTGAACGCATGGATATTATGCTCCGGCTGCTCCGATTATGCCCAGTGACTCCTCAACCCGAGTCGAAATGCTTTGAATTACCCGTGCGAACTTGGTCTTCTGTATGACGCCGGCAGGGGCTCCACGACGACCCTTGAGCACGCCCCCCGCTCCGCTTGCCGGCGCTGGCTTCCTGGGCGAGCCGCTGGCACCGCCGCCGCGGCGAGCGCCACCAGCTGCACCACGCTGCTGACCGCCAGGACGACGGGCGCCACCAGGACCGCCGCGAGCAGCACCTCCTTGCGGCTTTTTCTGTGAGCGGCTGGACTTGATGATGTCGTCGAGGCTCATTTCGATTTTGTCCACCATTGTGTGCTGTTGTTGCTGTGTTTTCCTTGCTACGAAGATCTCTTAAAGTTGGTGGAGTAGGTGACTCTTCGGAGGCTTTTAAAGGACGCGCAGAAATATCGTTTTTAGTCGAAAGAGCGCGTGGAAATTTCACAAAGTGCTGCAAAAAAAATCACTCGGCCGCCATTTTGTATATGCGAAAAAAAGTGTTGCACAGTGTCTATGGATTTCGGTATTCGAGTTATGGTAACACTGCTTTTAGTATTTTTATATCATGGTTCAGGTCACGGTGGCAATTTTAATAAAATTAACAAATAATATAAAGTTAATAAATAACTTAAGGAAACAAATTAATTAACATAAACCTTTAAATTTTGTATCTCGTAAAATTACTTTTTCTGGTGTTTTTACACACTATTTTGTATATGAAAATAAACGGCTTGGTCACACTACACTTCTTAATAGTTGTCAAATTAAAACATTCCTAGTAACAATAATTTTTAACTGTCCTTTTTAATATGTTTATTGTGGCCGTCACTGGGGGTATTGCTACGGGCAAGAGCACCGTCAGCAAAGTGTTTGAGAACCAGGGCATTCCTGTGATAGACGCTGATAAAATAGCCAGGGAGAGTGAGTTGAGTTCAAAGTAGAGCACATCCGCCTGGTAGTCATTCCATAATTAACGACCTTTTCCACTAATTGTCGTTACTTATTTTTCATGTGTAGTTGTGGAACCAGGTCAACCGTGTTGGCAAAAAATTCGGGAAATTTTCGGCGATGAAGTGCTGTTGCCCAGCAAGGAGATAAACCGCGCCGCCTTGGGGAAAATGATATTCGAGGATAGGGAGCTGCGGGGGAAGCTGAACAAGATCACGCATCCTACCATTCATCGGAAGATCTTCTGGCGGGTGTGCAAGCTGCTGGTCACGGGGCATGCTTGGATTGTCCTTGACCTGCCACTTCTCTTCGAAACCGGCATCCTAATGGACTTTATACACAAGATTGTCTGTGTGTCCTGGTAGGGATACGATTTATTTCCTTTGCTGCTGAAACTGTTTATGTACATATTTGCAGCGATTCGGACAAGCAGCTGGAGCGACTGATTGCCCGCAACGAGCTGTCGGAAACAGAGGCACGGCATCGCGTTGAGTCGCAAATGCCGCTGGAGAAGAAGTGCGAAAAGTCCCACTTTGTCATTGACAACAACGGCGATAAGGAGGATACTGAAGCCTCTGCACTGAACATTTATAACATGATGTGCGAGTCCAAGCAGCACTGGCTCAACCGAATCAGCTTTCTGGGCATCTTCCTCGTCGTTTGCTTTTTCATATACCTAATGCTAAAACTGTTCAATCGGCTGCCCGAGTCCTGGCAGATGTAAAGTCCCGCCCATCAAAGGCATTTGTGCCATTGTGACGCTTTTTAACGTATTAATGCAATTGAAACCAAAACCCCATAATAATTAGGGTATTCTGTACCAAAATAATAATCCAACTAAATAATTCGCCGATGTCTGGTAGGGATTACCCTGAATAACTAACGCTTGCTAGTGAAATATATATACAGAAGTCACTTGTATACTTTGTGCGTTTTGTATTTAACCAAACGAGTGGACATCGCCTTAAATTTACAGCAGAGGGGTAAACCCTCACACAGACACACACAAAGTCGTACATAACTTAACAGACCAGCGACTGAACTGAACTGTCTTCAGAGTGGAGGGATGGGATCGCTACCGGACACGAGACTCCTTGATCACAGTCCGGATTATGTATTGCGCTGGCGCCAATTGGCCGATGGCTCCTCGAGCAACGACGCCGTTTGCTGGCAGTAATCCACAAACGTTTGCAGTCCATATCTGGTAACTGCCTTTGTCACATTGTGGTTAAGCTGAATAGGATCCTGGACTACCATTGGCTTTCGCAGTTGCAGCGAGCAGTCGGGATTCGAAGCTACATATGCAGAGTACCTAAAATGAATACAATAGAGATTTAATAAAGAAATATAGTCCTAATACAATTGTTGTTTCTTACCGACTCGGCAGTGACTTTTCGAAATTCTGTATTTCGGTGTCAGGGCGTCCAAAATACGGACAGACCAAAAAGTGTTCGTAGTCAAAGGTTGCATAGTATGAAAAAAATGCCTTCAGAAAGCCTTTGACTATGGGCACAGTCACTTCCAATTGCTGCATTCCCAGTTCACTCGGCGATTTCTGCGTAAAGTTGACGATCCAAGCTTTAAAAAAAAATATAACTGTGTGAATCCCCCGAAATTAGCAGAAAATAAGAGACTTACGCCCCACGAGCTGGGAGATCGATTGCTCCGTCTGCAAACCCGCTATGGGCGGGAGCAAGTGCTGGAGTTGCAAGAAGAAAATGACCATCAAAGTAATGCTATACGTTGATATCTGCTCCGTCAGCTTGCAACGCTCTAGCCAGTTTTTCACATAGATGCACATATATTGAGCTGTCTCGAAAGAACAAAGAAGATTATGACGTGGAACTTGCTCCAGTGCTGCACTGCTTACCTAGTGGCTGTGACTCGAATACATATTTCAGCAGATTCGTGTTGCAAAAACCAAGACTATTTAGGCAAATGTCGCACTCGATACCCGTTGGCAAGTGGCAGGTCTTTATGATGGGGACGCGAGCCTGCTCAATGACCTGAACGACAAAACAAAGATTACAAACCATGTCCCATTTTCAGGACGCACTCCTCTTACATTAATGATGCGCCAGTCATCACTGCCGCAGAAAAACTTTCGCATCGCCCGCAGCTTGCTAATTGTCGCATTCGATGCTCGGTGCTCAAAGGTGTGAAAGGTGTTGCCTGTCGATACAAAGCACACGTCAGCAGGGTAATCTACAAACTTAGAATGGGCCTTAACTCACCAATGTCTACGAATACGTCCAAGTCAGAAGATCGCGTGCCTATGCCAGTTATTCGGGATCCAAATTTGTAGACTCGCAGCTGCTGATTGGGAAACGCCGGCGCTAAAAGCTTGCTCAGGTCCTGCTCGATAATATCGTATTCGGGTATCACTTTCAGCTTGTCCGCCACGGGATATTTGTCCTTAAACACATTTGTGATTTCGCCCACAATCATGGCCTTGGCCTCTGGAATATGAATGACATTTAAAACAGGTGCTAAAGGCTTTAAGCCTGGGTAAGGAAGTCTGTACTTTTTGGCAGCTGCACCACCATCTCTTGACGCGCCTTCACCTGAGCTCGCTTCTTTTCCTGCCTAGATTGCTGCTGCTGTTGCTGTTGGTGCACAGGCTGCCCGTTGGGATTTGGATTGGGGTGATTCTCCGACAAATGCGCCACCGCCTTGGCGATGGTGGTGCCAACAATGCGATTAGTGCAGGCACTGCAGCTAAATGTGCGCTTGATCGTATGCAGTTCCTTGGGCTGCACAAAGGCCACTCCCTCGCCGACGGTTGCTCCTGATGTATCAAGAGGCAACACATAGGTGGGATTCCGGTCCAAGTACTTCTCAATACCCACGACAATCCGTTCCAGGAGCTTGGTAAGATGAGGATCCAACTGCGGGGGCGTAGTTTTCTGGTTAACAGCGGTCAGCGTTTCCAGGAAAAAGTTCGCTTCCATGGTGAGCGGGTTCATCTGAAAAGATCACTTCAGTTTAATGCCACTCGGGGCGAGCACAAGCCCAAGCCACACTCACGTAAAGTTGTTTATTTGGTGGTTCCTTCTCGGCCATCGCCTTGTTTTTCTGCTTTTTTGTTTTCTTTGGGGGAACGGCTGGAAGTGTGGGACCAGGAGCCGGACCGGGAACGGGGACGAGGCCAGCAAGCTGTGCGGGCGAAAGCAAGAATTTGAATTGAATACGGCTGAGCTCGGCCTTTGTTTGGTTTGGTGGCTAAATGTTTGAATTAATGTTGCGACGCATAACGAGCGGAGCTTTCAGCTGATTTTTGTAGGGTAGCCACCTCCGTCAAAGCCGGCTGCCTTCAACGCTTGGGGGTGTATGTATGTAGTGTGTGGGATTGGGTGAGCAACACATGCACATCACGCTGTTTGTAGATATGTAGCCACGACGATCTCGGATTTAACATAAATATAAATAAAGTGCAGGCTTAGCTAATGCCCGGGAATGTGGCGCCATTTTAACGGTTCTGGTGAAATACAGTTTCCTTGTAACGGCCGCTTTACGTACACTAACTTTGCGCCTACTGCGTTCCTCATAAAACTGCCTTTCAGCGTTGCTGCAAGCCGCCTTGTCCAGCCAAAAGGAGTCCTCCGCTTCGATTCGCATTGTCGCTTGAAATGCGCTTATCTTTGAGCGATAATTAGGAGTTGAAATTAGCAGCTTAAATTCGCGTGTAATTTTGGTTGCTTTGTTGTTTTCACTGAAAGGTTATAGCTGGCAACACTGGAATATGGTTGCAGCCGCGTCTGGTCACACTTAGATAAACTGCGCCACTTTTAAATGGGAAAACAACGGTTTTTAAAACCACTATTAACACATTTTAATTGGGAGCGCTTTTTGTGTTTCAAGAGTGCTAAGTTTTAAATTAAGAACTGAAAATATAAACAATATATTTTGGACACGTAAATTAAAAACAACCATAGCTAAATCGAAAAATAAACCAAGCTCTACAGATATGAACCAAATTATTTATAATCAGGTGGAGTATTTCAAAATACCCTTCTATTAAATATTAAATGATGAATTCCTTTTATTTTTAGCTATTTTTTTTGTCTCCAAACATAAACCTTTTTTTGTGATGAAAAGTTGGCAGCACTGCTTTAAATAGAGTGTCGATGTATTGGCTGGTCAACACTGATTTAGTATGACCAAATGCCAGGTAGGTTGGATGTTGGTCACTCTGCCGAAAACGAATACATAGCAGTACATAAGAAATACACTCTGTTGCTCTCTTTCCATAAGCAAAAATCTGTTAACGAGCAATTCTGTGATCGAGAGCGTTTTTTATGTTAACTAACAGTCTCTCTTACCATTTTACTTGCATTTTAACATTCTACATGAGAATTCTACCCCAAAAACGAGAATTCTACCCCAAAAACGAGAATTCGACCCCAAACTAACATTCCCATACAAATTTGACACTGTTGTTCTGTAAACGTGTAAGATTAGATTTTAAGAGTGGTTGCAAAATCAGCTTAACTGCTTCTAATCACCCACCTTTTTTTTCAGAAATAAATGACGTCATAAATTGTATTTAGTATGACCAAATGCCAGGTAGTATGAGATATCGGTCACACTGCGCCAAAAACCAGATACATAGCAGGCCGTACATAAGGCTATATACTAGTTCAGAGGCTATATAAAGCAGGCAGCGACCCAACTTTCCATCATTACGTTTGTGAAGCCTCATAGCCGGCAATTCGAACGTATACGCTCTCCGAGTCAGACCTAATCCTAGCTCCACACATTTCTGTGAATTTTTCTTGTCGCGTGTGAACAAAAACTAAAAACTCAATATGGTGAGTAATAAGTAAAAATACAATTTCGGGCGAAAAGTACGTGCGGCTAAATTTGTTAAATGAACAACGCGGCCTTTGGGCAACATGGCGGCCGGCCTGCAAAATTTTCTTGAACTTGGTGACGTCACCTTTTCGGCAAGAGAAAACGCCGTGGAAAGCCGGGGATACTTGTGAAAATGGGAAATAATAGCTGTAAATCGCGATGCACATCTAGTGAAAAAGTTTTTATGCGTTTTGTGGGGTAGTTTAAAGAAACGTTTGCTGCGTATTTCATTATTTTTCATAATGTTCGGTTAATGAATAAATTATCGCTTTGGGTTGTTCTGCCTGTAGAAAAAATGGCGACAGATCGGAAAATTTTGCGTTTAAAAAGTACAGCAGCATAAAAATTCTAGTATACCATATTGCCATCTCGCTCGCGCGCACACAGGCCCGCTTGAAGTTGGGCGCGGCTCTGGGGCTATCGATTTTATTTTGGGCGTGGAATTAATCATCTCTTCCCTTTCTCCTCTTTCGCCAACAGCGTGAATGTATCTCTATCCACGTTGGCCAGGCTGGTGTCCAGATCGGTAACGCCTGCTGGGAGTTGTACTGCCTGGAGCACGGCATCCAGCCCGATGGCCAGATGCCCTCTGACAAGACTGTTGGTGGTGGCGATGACTCGTTCAACACCTTCTTCAGTGAGACTGGAGCCGGCAAGCACGTGCCCCGTGCCGTGTTCGTTGATCTGGAGCCCACTGTAGTGGATGAGGTCCGCACTGGTACCTACCGCCAGCTGTTCCACCCCGAGCAGCTGATCACCGGCAAGGAGGATGCCGCCAACAACTACGCCCGTGGTCACTACACCATTGGCAAGGAGATCGTCGACCTGGTGCTGGACAGGATCCGCAAGCTGGCTGATCAGTGCACCGGTCTGCAGGGCTTCCTGATCTTCCACTCTTTCGGTGGAGGCACCGGCTCTGGATTCACCTCCCTGCTGATGGAGCGTCTCTCCGTGGACTACGGCAAGAAGTCCAAGCTGGAGTTCGCCATCTACCCAGCACCCCAGGTGTCCACTGCCGTGGTTGAGCCCTACAACTCCATCCTGACCACGCACACCACCCTGGAGCACTCTGACTGCGCTTTCATGGTCGACAACGAGGCTATCTATGACATTTGCCGCCGCAATCTGGACATTGAGCGCCCCACATACACCAACCTGAACCGTCTGATCGGCCAGATCGTGTCCTCGATCACCGCCTCTCTGCGTTTCGATGGTGCCCTGAACGTTGATCTGACTGAATTCCAGACCAACTTGGTGCCCTACCCCCGTATCCACTTCCCGCTGGTGACCTACGCCCCGGTCATCTCCGCCGAGAAGGCCTACCACGAGCAGCTGTCGGTGGCTGAGATCACCAACGCCTGCTTCGAGCCGGCCAACCAGATGGTCAAGTGCGATCCCCGTCACGGCAAGTACATGGCCTGCTGCATGCTGTACCGCGGTGATGTGGTGCCCAAGGACGTGAACGCCGCCATTGCCACCATCAAGACCAAGCGCACCATCCAGTTCGTGGACTGGTGCCCCACTGGCTTCAAGGTCGGCATCAACTACCAGCCACCTACCGTGGTGCCTGGTGGCGATCTGGCCAAGGTGCAGCGCGCCGTGTGCATGTTGTCCAACACCACGGCCATCGCCGAGGCCTGGGCCCGTCTGGATCACAAGTTCGATCTGATGTACGCCAAGCGTGCCTTCGTCCACTGGTACGTCGGTGAGGGTATGGAGGAGGGAGAGTTCTCCGAGGCCCGTGAGGATTTGGCTGCCCTGGAGAAGGACTACGAGGAGGTCGGCATGGACTCCGGCGACGGTGAGGGCGAGGGTGCCGAGGAGTACTAAACGTAGTGCCCCTCGAAGGCGCAGAAGCGTCATTGGTGGGCGGGCAACCGTCGAAATCAATGCCCACGCTTCTGAACGCGACAACAAAAAACGTTACTGCAACACTGTAAAGCGAACCATAAAAACGATAACAATGAAAAGCAGAAAGATTCGAGAAGAAAACCAGAAAGTATTTTATCCACAAAGACACGCTAGCAGAAAAGCCAAGCTAAACTCGATATGTTGTGTACAAGAATAAAATCAGCGAGGAAAGCAGTTGTTGACAGCAAAACTTCCAGTTTGTTTTTCTTTCTTTACTTTTTTCAGAGATCTGTCTATTCCAGCGAAGAGTTCATTAACCGCTTTATTCGCTGCGGGAAAGCGGAGCAATCTCTTTGGTTGTTTGGTCTATAATTAGCGCTTTCTATTTTCCCCCGATTCGTGCCACTGCTGCCAGAGGCTTTACTTGCATGTGGCAAGTGCAGACTGTACCCGTCAGTGCACTTGGATTTTCCGTTTCCAGCCCCCTCCCACGGGGCTTTGCTCTGGAAAAGCGCAGTGCTTTTATTGATTCCTTGCAGCTATGAGTCATCCATCTACTTTGAGGTCGCAGCATAAAACGTTGCTATAACAATGCCTTTACAGCAAAAACGATGACTTCATTTCTTAACTGGCGACACTCACGCCACATTTGAGTGTGTGTGGCAAAATACATCATACATATATACGTATGTATGTATGTAGATGTACAAACTATAGTGAAGCTCACAAAAATAGTAGTTCATATTTAAATGTCACGCACTTTTTTATGTTATTTACAATCTTAATATTTTACTTGCTCGTCAAAACAAAATAACTTTATTTATGTATGTATATAAAATAAAAGGAATGATAGATAAGAAAAATATCGTTCCAAATACAGCTTAAAACGTTGGGTGTGGTCGTAAACGACCCTTACAGAGAAGAGAGTTTTGAGTGCTAATGCACTGACCGGATTTGTATGTTTGTACTTTGTTCCGGCCTTATACAGGGGTTGCTTTGCCCAAACAAAATTGAAGCCTAGGTAAGCCGGTCTGTTGTAAAAGCCGCCTCCTTCTCAGGCTTCTCATGCCAATGCGGTATTTTCGAGAAACAGACCGAGGAGAGGCAGCTGCTATTGAATTTCCAGAAATACCCGACCGAAGCAGGCAGGAAATGCATCAAGGGAGGGCGAGGGCCATGTGGCCTAAAAATACATACATACATATGTACATGTGTATGTGTGTACACTCTGGTGCACACAAAAGTACATGCAATATATACATTTGTACATACATATGTATCTAAGTATGTACATCCGTATGTACAATGCCTCGCAATGCATTTACCGGCCGAGACCGGCGCCCTTATTTGAGGTTATGTCTGATTTCATTCACTGTTCATAAAAGGGAAAATCTTTTCTTGGCCAAGAAACTAAAGGAATGATAAATTTGTATAAAAACTCATTTGGCAGAACAATTGTACAGCTCTTACGACACAATTTAGATAGTTATCCCAAATTAAAGAAAACAGTTGGTGCTGTGAAATCAGAGCTCAGCTGCAAACAGATTTTGATGCAGAGACATGGCTATATTTGTACATGGCGGTGTGAGCCAACGCATTTTTTTAATGACGATAGCGTCAGCTCGAAACCGGCTCATAGTGTCTAAAGTTAATGCCTATGGAGGCGGATTGTGTGGGTGGGCTTTTGCCCCAATCCCACGTTTAAGACCTGATTCACAAGCATTTGAGTTTGTATAATTTTTGTTTGATCAATAAATGAAATATATACATACATATGTACATATGTACATTCATACATACATACATACATACATATGTATGTTCCTATATATGTACATAATTGAACATACACCGAAAATACATAATGATTGTTATTCGGTAACCTTATTTTGCTGCAAAAAATGTATTGCCATATATACATACATACATAAACAAACTCTTGATGTACATGTACATACATATGCATATGTACGTATTTGCATACATACTTATGCATTTTGCCTATTTGAGGACAGTAATTTAAAAATTAAAAACATTAAGTCTTATACAAGTGTACATCTCTTATACTCAAAGAGATGTGTATGTATGTATGTACATAACCTTCAACATTTGCTACTTTAATAAATACTAAGAAATATGTTATTCTAAGGTCAGGCTTAGCAAACCTATTCGCCTGGAGGACAAGAACTTAAGAAATGTAAAACATATCATCAATATAAGAATCATAAGTAAGATTTGGCTGAGATTTGAGAAAATTAGGGTCAAACATAAAAGCAAACATTTTGGAGCTGCCAACCTGATTTTTAGTCTACCAGTGATGAGTCCATTGGTTCCACAATAATGATGCTCAATGAGACATTTTCCGTTATGTCTAGCTAGTTATTCAAAAAATTTAAAAAATTCCAAAGAAGTTAAAAGTTATATAAAGTCTTCATGTAACTATTTAACAAAAACAAAAAAAAGATTTTTAAGAACTTTTAAGATTATAGCCACGGTGGA
>JAEIII010038638.1:0-14369 GCA_018905755.1 Drosophila ohnishii | reverse complement strand
ATGCGCTACTTGGAAAATATCAAAAGTAATGTTGGGGGCAAACGCCTCAGCACCACCCTTAAGGCGCAGCCACAAGCCCAACCGGCGCTCTACGATCTGAGGAAGAACCTGCTGGAGCGCCGAGATCTCGAGACCTTCGTGCGCAAGCTGATCACCACATCGGACGTGGATCCTGTGATGGACACGCTCTCGCGTGCGTCGGAGAAGGGGCCGGCCACCGTCACCGGCTGGTATACGGTGAATATGGCCAAGTGCGCCGGACTGCCGGACTCTGCCATTTACATGGCGCTGAACTGGGTCATGGTGCCGCTGCACGTGGACATCTTCAACTTCAAACGCAGCGGACCGGCGGACAACAACGACTGCGCCCAATTTATGCTGGACAGCTCCCTATCCGCGAACAGGCTAAAGCGCCTCAGGGAGAAGGTCATGATCATGTACACCTGTCAGCCGTTGGAGGTGCACGTGAAACCCGGACTTCCCATCATTGGCGCTGCAGTTCCGGCCGAATTTGAGACCGCAGTGGGAGTTGCACTGCGTGGACGCTACAATGCTGCCTCTCGTACCCTGGATCTATCGCGATTCCACGCAGATCCTCACCTCTCTGAGCACTTTTGTCCGCTTCACATTGTACAAATCCTAGAGGGAACTTTGAAGGTGGCGCTTCGTGGGATACGGGAAGAATTGAGGGGTATCGTGCTGAGCAACAATTATCTCTGCTCTCTGAAGGCCTTCGCTGTGTTCTCCCCTGAGGACTTCAGTGCCCTGGAGCGCCTCGATATCAGCGCCAACAAGATCAATGATTTGGCTGAGCTAAAGCATCTGAGCAAGCTTCCGATCAAGACGCTGCTGCTGAGCGGCAACGAGGTGGCCAAGCTGGGACCCAATGACATTCAAAAGATCCTGCCGCAACTGAAGGAAATACACGGCTGCCCGCAGTTGAAGCCCAAAGCTCTCCAGCTGAATAATCTGCCGAAGTTCCAGCAGCTGCAAGGCGGCGGATCCGGCTCCATTGGTATGGAGTTCGCTCAACGGTTCCTTGATTGCTACTACGGCAGCTTTGACGATCCCGCCCAGCGCCACCAGCTTACCAAGTTGTACGACACTCAGGCCGCCTTCTCGCTGAGCGTTCCGAAGGAGCTAAGCCGTATGAGCGTCTACAGCCTGTACAACCGCAACCATCAGACCCTCCAGTCTTCGTTCGCGCGCAACGGCAAGCTGCAGGTGGGCAGCTTGGCTCTGACCCAGGCCTTGGGACGCTTTCCCCGAATTCTGACGAACATACAGAAGGCCAGCGTGGACGTCCTGATTTTCAACAACCGCCTGCGCATCCTGGCGCTGACGGGTTATTTCAAGGAGCAGACCTCCCGGGGCTGGGAGCAGCGACGATTTCAGCGTACCTTTGTGCTGCACCGGACCGAGGGCCATGCTGGCTGGCTGATTACCAACGATATGCTCAACGTAGTTTCTCCGTACTCGAATCAAGAGGTTCCC
This sequence comes from Drosophila ohnishii, assembly GCA_018905755.1. NCBI lineage: Eukaryota > Metazoa > Arthropoda > Insecta > Diptera > Drosophilidae > Drosophila > Drosophila ohnishii. The sequence goes on along the minus strand of JAEIII010038638.1, from coordinate 12,875 downwards.
ATTGTCACTGCGCCGCTTACTGTGGCCATAAAACCGGAAATGATTGATTCCAGCTCAGTCATTGACATGTTGGATGAGGAAAAGGAGTCAGCTTCTGCTCCCAAGGCCATGCCAAAGCTAATAGTGGATCCCAGCTCAGTCATAGAAATCTCGGATAGTGAAAGCGAAGAGGAATCCACATCTGCTCCTATGATTGATCCTGTAGAGCAGGCTGTTCAAGAGCTGAGCCTATCCATGCCCAAGATGGCACTCATTACCCAACCGGATGACGAGGACATGCCGCCACTGATCACCGTGCCGCCCATAGTGGTAATACCGCAACTGGTGCCCACCGCCACCTATGAAGATGAATTTTTAGATCTGGAACTCGACTCGGCCCTGTTGGCCGATGACGATGGTCTGGTCATTGATGAGGATGTGCTCCTCGGAGATATATAAATAATAATTAAAAAGATTTTGAAATCTGTCGTAGAAATGTCACCCGATCCTCACAGATAATCACCTGGTAATTGTAAGTAGAACTCAGGAACAAACCTTATTCCTAATATAGACTCTTGTAATATTTTTACAGCACCAATAGGGAGCTGGAAGAGAACCCTGATCTTTTGACGGCTCGAGATGCTGGAAACATTAATTAATTCTTCCTTGAACAACTCGAAGTGAACTTAAATGCCTTATCAATTACTTACTTTGACATTGTAAAACATTTAACCACAAACTTTCTAATAAAATAAATATATAATATAAATATAAGAAGACTAGATAGCATCAGCATAAGGAGATTCTTTGACCAGGTGAGGCCTTCCCATCCCCAAAATGCAACGAATGCAGTCGCCTCTCGGTGAGCACCTCGCTGTTATGCTGCTGTTGGCAGAGCAACATTATCATCATCATCATCATCGATGATCGAACGTTTTTGGCAAGGGATCGGTTGTCGCCACACTCGGCCAGCCAGTTGTCTGGTGGCCGTCGTGGCGCGTGCATCGTCTAATCTTGCAGAGAGCAAATACCCAGAGGAGCGAGCCGAGAGTCCCCTGAAGAGGATCGCACTGGTTTTCATTGTGGCAACGTGAGGACAAACGGAAGACGCTGTGGAGCTGCAAAGAGAGAAGGCGCTCGAATTCTTCCGAGTCCTGACCTTCGTGCTGCTATTCCTGATCATCTCCCTGTATCTGTATCGCTTCGCCTTCTAGGAGTCGCGTGAAGCTAGCTAGGCTTAGCTTCGGAACTGGGTGAGAGGATCCTCGGATTGTGTAACCAGACTGCCGCCTGGGAAGGGGGAAACTGTGATTTTAATTTCATTTTCCTTTTTTTTATTTTCGATTTGTCTCGATTCTACTCGCCGTCGTTCTCTGTTTCTCTCTGGGGACGTGGACCTTGGCGTGGTTGGCGCGTTGAGGGTCTAATTAAAGCCGCAGCGAGGATGCCCAAATTACCAGCGGTTGGCATTGACCTTGGTACCACGTACTCGTGTGTCGGCGTCTTTCAGCATGGCAAGGTGGAGATCATCGCCAACGATCAGGGCAACCGCACCACGCCCAGCTATGTGGCGTTCACGGAGTCAGAGCGTCTCATAGGCGATGCGGCCAAGAATCAGGTGGCCATGAATCCCAACAATACGATCTTCGGTGAGTCGTCGTCCCTGTCCCAGTCCCAGTCATGGATCTCGGCCATGCAGTGATCCGATTTAATTACTGGCAAACATTTTCATGAATGAACTGTGCCCGCACATTTTGTTTATTACTCGCACATCTAGCATCTTTGGTTATTTTAAGAAAATTCTCACTCGCTGGCGCCAAAATGTGCAGTCTCCTTCTCCTCGTACATCTAATTTTTCGAGAGATGGTATGGTATCCTCCTCCCACACCCGACCCCCCACTGCGCCCGATCCCACCCCATTTGGCCTAGTGACACGTCCACTTGTTGTGTCAGTTCTTTCGCCTCCCGGGGTGAGGCTGATGAGGCATCTACTTCTCCTCCTTCTGCTTGGCCAAAAAAGCTCTCTTGGCTGTCGCGTTCATTGGCATCATTTGTGTCAGCCAAATAAATGAGAATAAGTCTCCTCAGTGCAAAGTTGTTTTCGTGACAAGAGAAACATTCGGTTTTGCATAAATACTTTTTACGTTGGCTGCGTGGAGGAATGTCGCAGGTTTCTCGCCACAATGTCTTTGATTTCGGAAAAACAAAGCTAATAATGAAAGGCAGCGCAGAAGAGTCAGTAATAAATATAACTAAATACCTTGGCAGAAGACAAATAGGCTTAGAAAATGAGGTAAACATAAATATAATTTCATAAAAAAGTTTATAGACACTATTTTACCCTTTGTTTTCTTATATTTCTTTTCTTTTATTATTTATATGTGAAATTAAATTTAAATATAAATAGAGGATACAGAAGATAGAGGAAGTAACCTCATTAGTTAGCCTGTTCTTCTGTAATTTTTATATGCTCCTTCTTTCTTTAAAAATGTACTTATACTTACAAAAGATTTCCTGGGCAGACCTTATTTTGTCTTAACTTTTTATGTAATATTTAAATGTTAAAACAAATAAAAATATATATAGAGGGTAAAGAATAGAGGAATTTATCCTGGTTTTCAGTAATTTATATTTATATGGAAAGGAGGACTTTCTTTAATAGTTTCCGTTTACTTACAAAACACTTCCTGGGCAGACCTAATTTCGTCTTAACTTTTTATGTATTATTTGAATATTAAGACAAAAAAAAAAAATAGAGGATAAAGGAGATAGACAAAGAACCCTAATTAGGTAGCCTGTTTTCCTGTAATTTTTATATGATCCTCCTTTCTATTCCTTTAATTTCCTTGTACTTAAACGAGATTTCCTGAACAGACCTTATTTCTTCTTACCTTTATATTCTTAATATATTAAACTTAATTTTAAGTTTCCATACCATTTAAAATATAAAAAAGTCCATAGATATTTCTCTTATATAGAAAGATCTCTTAAGTAACCTCTTCTCCCATCAGTTCTCAGACATTCCCCTGCCTTCCTTCGAAAGATTTGCTGAGCAGATCTAATGCGAGTCTTCTTTCTTTCTATTTTTGTACTCTCATTTCAGGGTCAGGGTCCGCTTAGAAGTCCGGCTAGATTAGCCTAGACTGTGACCTAGACCTGCACCCAGACACACAAACAAAGCAAACACAAGTCCAAATACCAACTACCAATTACCAGACCCTAAATGTTAGCCAATAAAGCGAATCTGTTGTCCAAGTGCTCCTTAAAGTGGTTTCTTTTTGTTGGATTCTGATCGAGTGACTTCTGACTTGCAGATGCCAAGCGGCTGATTGGCCGCCGCTTCGATGACGCCACCGTGCAGGCGGACATGAAGCACTGGCCCTTCGAGGTGATCTCCGAGAACGGCAAGCCAAGGATCCGCGTAGAGTACAAGGGCGAGCGAAAGAGCTTCTATCCGGAGGAGGTGTCCTCCATGGTGCTGACGAAGATGCGCGAGACGGCCGAGGCGTATCTAGGTGGCTCGGTGACAGATGCAGTGGTCACCGTGCCCGCCTACTTCAATGACTCTCAGCGCCAGGCCACCAAGGATGCGGGCGCCATTGCCGGACTGAACGTGCTCCGTATCATCAACGAGCCGACGGCGGCGGCCATTGCCTATGGCTTGGACAAGCAGGGTACCAGCGAGCGAAATGTCCTGATCTTCGACCTGGGCGGCGGCACCTTTGACGTGTCCGTGCTAACCATCGAGGATGGGATATTCGAGGTGAAGGCCACTGCCGGGGACACTCATCTCGGTGGCGAGGACTTTGACAACCGGCTGGTGAATCACTTTGTGCAGGAGTTTCAGCGCAAGCACAAGCGCGATCTTGGCCAGAATAAGCGGGCTCTGAGGCGCCTGCGCACCGCCTGCGAGCGGGCCAAGCGGACGCTGTCCTCCTCCACTCAGGCCAGCATCGAGATCGATTCCCTGTACGAGGGCGTGGACTTCTACACCGCCGTGACGCGTGCCCGCTTCGAAGAGCTCAACGGAGACCTCTTCTGGGGCACCATGGAGCCGGTGGCCAAGGCGCTGCGCGACGCCAAAATGGACAAGGGCCAGATCCATGACATTGTGCTCGTTGGTGGCTCCACGAGGATACCCAAGGTGCAGCGCCTGCTACAGGACTTCTTCAACGGCAAGGAGCTCAACAAGTCCATCAATCCCGATGAGGCGGTGGCCTACGGAGCCGCAGTCCAGGCGGCCATCCTGCACGGCGACAAGTCAGAGGCTGTGCAGGATCTGCTTTTGCTCGATGTGACGCCACTGTCTTTGGGCATTGAGACCGCTGGCGGGGTAATGACCACACTGATTAAGCGGAACACGACCATACCCACGAAGCAGACGCAGATTTTTACCACGTACGCGGACAACCAGCCGGGCGTGCTCATCCAGGTGTTCGAGGGCGAGCGGGCTATGACCAGGGATAACAACAATCTCGGCAAGTTCGAGCTCTCGGCAATTCCCCCAGCTCCTCGAGGAGTGCCCCAGGTGGAGGTCACTTTCGATATCGATGCCAACGGGATACTCAATGTGACGGCTCTGGAGAAGTCGACGGGCAAGGAGAACCGCATCACCATCACCAACGACAAGGGTCGCCTGAGCAAGGAAGACATCGAGCGAATGGTCAACGATGCTGAGGCGTACCGCCAGGCGGACGAGGAGCAGCGGGACCGGATTAATGCCAAGAACCAGCTGGAGTCCTACTGCTTTCAGCTGCGCTCCACCCTCGATGATGAGCAGCTGCGCTCCCGCATCAATGACACGGATCGGGAGACCATACAGCAGCACTGCAGCGAGACCATTGCCTGGTTGGATGCCAATCAGCTGGCCGAGCGACAGGAGTTCGAGCACAAGCAGCAGGAGCTGGAGCGCATCTGCAGTCCCATCATCACGCGGCTGTATCAGGGCGCTGGCATGCCAACGTCTTCGCCTTCAACTGGTGGTCCCAGTTCGGGGCCAACTGGTGGCTCTGGTCCCACCATCGAGGAGGTGGACTAATATCCTGTTTTGGCTCACATCTAGGAGTGATGAAAAGCAAATTGTTTGTTAGTTTGGCACTGGAAATTCAAAATATCTTTTATCGAGTTTTAGGTATCTATTTACAAACCTTTTCATGCAAATAAATCTTACTTGTTTGAGGTATTTCTGGGTAAGATTTCAAGTTCAGGATAGGAATGGTGGCTATATTCGAGTCTTAGAGCTCTCTAAGCTAATCCTGAGGTCTTCACAGAGAACTTAGAGAAAGGTATTTCTCTGCCCACAAGGATAATGTTGCATTAATTGAAAACATAAAGCAAAAACTCCAGAATACCATTTGTTGAAAACACAAAATTGCATTTATTTCTATATATAGTATATATATATATGTACTCCCGAACACATCAACCAACACTGAACTCCAGATATGTGTGTCTACTCATCGTATGTATAGCATAGTTAAGTACAAATATACGCATATATCCATGCACATAGATGCTGTTTAGGTGTGTGTATATGTAACGATCTTTAGATAGCTGCTTTGAGAACGGATCTATATAGATAGGATACGATAAATCATGGAACCAAACGATGTAGATAGATAGAGAACATCAACTACGGTCAACAACCTTGGTATCAAATATTAAATGATAATATTACCATCTCGAGTAAGTATAGTAATGTACATTTGATCTACACATATTCGATTATTGTATTCACTTGAAACGCCTCTTGTAGAAAAATTCGTAAATCGTAAACTAAAATTGACCTTGCTCCGTCCAGCGTTCAGTGAGAATCCTGTTCCTATTCCTATTTCTAAACCTATTCCTACAAAGAACCGGCATCACTGGCCTCCTCCTATTACGCTATTAACGCTTTTGATTTATTATTATTTACTTTCGTGGCGATGACTTAACATAATTATTGATTTAGCTAGAACCATCTGGCGTATATATTCCGATACAGTGTTCCATCGCGAGTACTTACTGCTTGTATAAACCGATTTTGTATAAATTCATCTGCGTATTTAGTATCAGTACTATCTCCACTAACGATAAACACTAGACTAGGGTTTAAACTAATCAATTCATGGTTGATCTCTACATATAAGTACATTTAAGTGAAAAGCCAAGTGGCGTTGCCAATTCTCTAGCCGGGGGCATCCATTCGATTTTCGCTTGTATAACTTCTACAAAAATTGTATGACAATATACACACACGTATAAAATGTTGGTTTCTTTTTCTCATCTTCGATTTCGATTAGCTAGCTCTCTACGTAGGTATATGATACACACAAAGGCTGTCTAATTTGAGAACTCACTTAGCCTAGACTTAGCCTAGCTCTGGGGTTACTTACTATGTTACACATAATCTAAGCTGTCGCGACTACAACACGTTTGACGTTCAATTTGAATTCAATTAAATCAACTCCATTCCGACTGCGACTGCGACTACGACGCAAATTAGACGAGAAATCTTTGATTACTTACGAGCTAAGTACAACGCAACGACTAACTTTAGAGGGCCTCAGTCGAGGAGCTGCAGGGTCCGTGGTATCCGTTAGCACTGCCAGGAGATGACTGCGAGGCAGCTGCCCGCAACACGGCCCCCATTCCTGAGGCTCCTGCTCCGGCTCCTGGCACGGCACCTGATCCGACTCCTCCTCCTGCTCCGGTTAACTGAGGCTGTATCAGCTGCTTGAAGGTTGTTTCCAGTCTGGGTGGATACTGTGGGTAAAATAATTCAATTTATTAAATAATAAATTGGTTTTATAAATATTTCTTAAAGAAATTAACCCGTATGTGCTGTTAGTAAACTTCCTTGGCTTTTAACACGAATCTGCACACAAGTTAAAGTCATTTACATCAAGTTTCGTTAGAAAATATTCAATAAAATTCCAAAAATTTAACTCTAAGGTTTTATAGAAAAAATATTTGCAATATTCCCAAAAATAACTGGCTCTCAGCTTCCTTTCTTACTTTAAGACCGAGTCTGCAAATGTCCATTAAATTTCTGAGAAAATATATATTAAATTCCCAAGAATTCTTGCCTTCAGCTCTTGTAAAAAAATATTTAAAAATAGAACCCCCCCTCTTGGTTTTCATCCAAGAAATCTTGTTCTTGTAAAAAATATTTGTAAATAGAACCCACCTCCTGATTCTCATCCAGCGACGGCAGCAGCTCGTCCAGCGAATTGGGCGTCAGAGGACTGGGCGTCGGCATGGTGACCCGGCTTAGGGCGCCATGCTGGAGCAGAGCCTCACCGATAACAATCTGCGGCTTGTTCTGGGTGAGATGAGCCTGCTGCTGCAGCCGGGCCAGACGCAGCTTCATCTCCTGCCGGATCTCCTTCTGCTGCACTTCCTTCTCGAAGCGCATCATGCTGTAGCTGCGCACCGAGGAACTAGTGCTGTGCACCGATGCTAGACTTGGTCTTCGAGAACCTGTGGATGAGACCGAAACATACGGAACAGGTGTCACACAGGTGAATCAGGTTAAGGGGTAAATGTGCGGATGGGGTTGCTGTATCAAAACTGAGTGAGTATATCGGAAGCGTTTTCGTTGGGAGAATCGGCGTGGGAGAGAAAGATAGTAGGTTATATATGAAAGATATATATAGTAAATATATATATATAGAAAGAGAGAGACAGAGAGATGCATAGCCACAGCGTAAGATCATTCCAAAGCGTTTGGAAAGCAAGCTAAGCGAGTGCGAGCAGCAGTGCTCCCAAGCAGCCAAATCATTCGCAAAAAATTGAAAGTTGTTTTGTATTTTAAGAGAAAATCACGCGGATTGCCTAAACAATTTCTCTAAAAGAACAAAATTTATAGCTTATCAATTATTTTTGTTTTTTCATTTATGTACAAATAAACACCTCATACTGACCCTTTTTTAAGCTATTAAAATAATTTAAAGGTAATTAAAAGGTTTAATTTGGATCTCCTTGTTTGAGTCTTGAAATTCTGAACTATAAGTCAATTAAATATTTATGCTAAGCCTTAGATAAATCAATATTTCTTACTAAATTGTAATATTTACATTATGGAACTGTTTCCATTTTTGAAAATCCTTCCATTTTATTTGTTAAGCTAACTAATAATTAAACTCATAAATATATTAATCTCATAAACTTTACCATTAAAAATTATTCTTTAATATTTCTGAAGTCTAATATACCTCCAAACTATCAATAGTAATCACAGATTTATCATACGCACATCACTCATACGCCATGTGGTACCGGCGTGTAACCCCTTCTTTCTAGTCTTTCAAGGACTTTCGTTTTAGTTTACAAGATAAGACCGAAGATAAACACGAGTGTTTTATACAAAACAAAGTTTGATTGTTTCAAGATGCAGCAGCAACGGCAGTAGCAGCAGCAGCAGGCATCTCAAGTTCGGAAATTCAAGGCGCTCGAGAAGAAGAAAAGTTTAGGATGAAGAAGTAGTAGTGGTAGAAGTAGAAGAAGCGTAGGACATTCACATATAAAGTTGCAGGGTTAACATATATATAGAATATATTATATAAAAGGAAATTTTCATATCGTTTATCGATTGGTGTGTGTTAGTGTGTCTGTTGTGTGTGTTTTTGTGTGTGTGTGTTTGGGGACTCAACCGAATAAGTTCAGGCAAAGGTCAGCCGGAAGGTTGAGAGTGGCGTGGCGAATCCTGACAGCAGACAAGTGTCCTTTTTTCTGCTGTCAGGCTGCATGCAATTGCAATTAGGTTTCTGTGTGTGTGTGTGTCGTGGGAGTGTGTTCTTTGTGTTACTAATTGGTTTGTAGTTTTCTTAATTTGCATTAGCTAGAATATCGTGTTCAGTTATATGCTTTAAATATTATTATAATTATTATTATTAGTTCGTGTATGTGGAAGAAGTTGGGGAAGATTTTCTATGAACATAGTCACCGCCATATTGCTTCAATATCATCTTGTCGAAATTTGTATTATATTTTTCAACATCATCCTCAGAAGCTCTGGTTTTAATTCAATCCTTGATTTTATTTGTTTTATTTATGATTCTTAGGCATTTTGATATTGTCGTCTGTGGAGTTGCTTACAAAATATTCTTGATATATTTTTTCTGTGGCTAAAAGTGCGCGTGTGTGGGTGTTTTGCCAAAGACAATATAAAAAATAAGATGGATAACGCCATGCAATTTTTGTAAACTCGAACTTTTAGGGCGTTACACATCTTATCCTTTATATAGTCTTTGATGTCGCTGTGTCTGTGGTGGTGTATGTGTTTATTTATTTTTTTGGCAACGATAGGGAAAGTAAAATAATGTATTTGGCAACACATCTTTGTATGTGGAAACAGAGGGGGAGCTCGATAGGCACACTTAACATCGATCATCAAGTTCAACGCAAAATTAGTTTGGTTTCTCATCTAAACAGAGACAGAGTTTTAAATTCAATTTAAAAACACTAATTAATACAAGCAGGGGAAGGGAAATGGGGATAATAACCAACGCCAATAATGTACACAAATTAAATTTTAAAGTTAGTTTAAAGTTTACGTGAATGTAAATGACAGACAATGGACCCAATTTAGCGAGAGTTGTTTCATGGCTTTAATACAATTTCTGGTAATTAATTATGCGGTGAAGATACTTTGATAAAAAAAGTATGATTTCCCTTTTGGTTATTCATTTTGTTAGTTTCCTGGGTATGTAAGCAGAAAAAGGGAATGTAGATTATGACAAAGTTTTTCTCTTGGCAAAAAAAATGCAATTAATTCACTGGAAAATACTGATAAAACTTTTACATTAATTAACCAAAAAACATTCTGTAAAAAGGGGGAATATTAATGCCAATTGCGTTTTACTGCTATGAATAATTATTAGGAAAAGTTAAATGTTTTTCATTCGAGTTGTAATAATAAAAGTTAGCTTTCGGAATGTTTTTTTCGCCTTTTCATTTTTCTCGTTTTCTAAAAAAGAGGAAAAAGTAACTAGTAATTCTACAAAAAGTAAAAAGAAAACTTTGAATTTTTACATAAAGAAAACAACTATGATATGAATTCTCATAATTTTTTTTTAGAAATTTTGTAATAAAAAGGCAAAGAAATAAACGTAAATGAACCAAGTCCTATAAATTCCCTTACTTATAAATTAAAATGAACACCAAAACAATGTCACTAATTGTTTAAATAAATAAGAAAAACTAACTAAAACTTTGTCAAATAAATATGAAACCAAACAAAATCGAAAAAATAACCATGAAGACCATAAGAGCTCTTTGATTAAAGTTTTTTAAATACTAAATAATTAATAAATTAAGAAAAAATTCACAAATAATTAATAATTTTATACGTTCAATTTACTTATAAAAAATTTTAAAATGTAAGAAGATAAATTGGTAAATACTTTCCAACTCAAATAAAACCGATTAGACCCTAATTTCAAGACAATCATAATTTTCTCTGTGAAAATCTACCTACTTGAAACACATTTATCACCGAATTAACAAGATCTCGACCTTAAGAGAGGTAAAAGTTCGATGTAAACCAGGTGGACTGGACTTCAAAGTATCTCTAACAGGGGGAGACAGGATGGATGCAACAATGGAACAGATACGAGTAGCAAATAATGAGGTTTGTTTGTTGTGTGTGAGTGGTGGTGCAAGCTGTTCCTGGACGAATGATCGACATGAGGATGGGGATGTGAATAAGGAAATGGTCCCGACCGGATGCAGATGCGAATGCGAATGCGAATGCGCCGTGACTGATGTTTGATGTTTGATTTACCGCAAATCGGGGCGTTTCACTCGCCGGCGTGGGCAGTGCGCCAATTTGCAGATGATGCAGCTCGGCGCCAGTGGCATATCCGCCGCTGGAGTCGACACCATTGGTGTCGGCATCGCCGTAACCACCAATTGCATTGACATAACCGTAGCCGTAGCCATAGCCATGGCCATGGGCGCCACCCGGATCGCTGTCGTTATGATGAGGGACTGTGCTGTGAGGATCTATGCTATGCGGACCGCACTCATCGTCCTCCTCATCATCCTCATGGCTCCTACAATTATCAATGCCATTCATGCCCAACAACGCTCTAAATCTATCCTGATTCCTCGATCTCGCCGGCGACAGCTCGAAGCTGAGCAGATGCCGCTGGTGGTTCAGTTGCTTCTGCAGCTGGCGGTTCATCGAGAGCGTGCTCTCGCAGCTGCGGCACCCACTCCCGCCGCCACCGCCAGCTCCACTGCCACTGCCATTTTCATCGAGATCGTCCCGCGAATGCTGGCTGCATCCCGCTCCGGATGTGTGACGCGACGAGGCGCGAGAATTCTGTTTGGACACCGCCGCTATGTGACACGATATGAGCAATATGGCGGCCGATCTAGCCGCACCTGTACGAGACGTCGACACCAGGATGCCCTTTGAGCCAGAGCCAGAGCCGCCAGCTGCTCCCCCACCACCGCCTCCGCCTCCAGTTCCTCCTCCCCCGCCGCCGGCATTGCCACCGCCGGTTCCTCCACCCATTGAGGCGCGTCGGTGGCCATAGGAGCCAATGGATCCCGTCGACCGAATGCTGGAACGCGAGGATGGACGCGCCGAGTGAACGGTTAGCGGTATCCCTGAAAGCAGGTGAATCCATAATAAGAACGAGGATATATCCTATATCTACTAAAAAATGTGTGCAAATAGGCATTTTAATAACATAGAGAAAACCATATTTCAGAACTATAAAACCTTGTAAAATATATACTGTAAAGTTAATTTATTTTTAAAAATAATAATATCCCTTAAATTATGGATATTTAATTCTGAATTATTATTAAGAAAAACACATTTCATTTTAGAAAACTTTAAAGGTACATAAACTATAAGTTAAAAATTTTTCTATGACATTAAAGCCAAGTTAAATTATTTTCTGGTTCCTTTTAATATTAATTAACACCTTTTAGAAAATTATAATATATCCAATATCTCACCTGTATCGCTGGAGTAGAGAATGGGCGGCGGAATGCTGGCATCCCCATAATTTCGATGCCGCGGATACTTCGTCTTGCTGAACAGATGCAGCACCATGCAGATGAGCCCGGCCAGCACGGCAATGCCCGTGGAGACGCCCAGCAGCGTGGGCAGATCCGAGCTCAGTTCGCTGAGATCTGTCACATATTATTTATTAATTTCTCATCTCCCTTAAGAGCGAATGGAGGCACTCACCTGGCGTGCAGAAGACCCGACGCGTGGGCTTCACGTAGCTGACCGAGTGGAAGCCGCTGGCACACTGGCACATCGCGTTATGCCGCACCTGAACACAGAGGGAGTTCTCGTCGTTGTAGATGCACGTCTCATCGTAGAAACACTGATCGCCCAGTTTTTTAGCTGTTCAGGGGGAGAGTATTAGTATTTAATTAAATTAATTAATATATTTATCAGACGCTTACGTTTGGCGCAACCCTTTATCAGTCCGAGCTGCACGGGATAGTTGCGCTCACAGGTGCAGGTCTGAGTCTCCTTGTCGCAGGACACGTGCAGCAGCTTGACGTCACACCTCAGCTCGTTGCACGGTGCCCCGATATACTTTCCCTTTGCTGGAATGGGACAAGTTAAAGTTTTTGGATTAATATTTAATAATCAAGTAATTTTTTTAGATTAGATAATTCAAATTGAGACACGTTAAACAAGCTAAGTCTAAAAAAACGTCCGAGGGAACCTTACAAATAGGCAGATATAAACCTATAAAATTGTTTTATCAATTCAATTTACCATTAACATACCTGCCAGCCTATTATTTGTACTGTTTAGGCTTAGCAAATATTTTATCAACTTTACAAAATAAAAAAATGTAAAGAAATCTTAATTTTACAGATTAAACCTTCATTTAGAAGATGATGAATTATTTTTAACTTCTGCGTTGAGTTTTCTA
>JAEIII010038634.1:0-15511 GCA_018905755.1 Drosophila ohnishii | reverse complement strand
GAGGTTTTCCTCTCCGGCGCTTCCACAGATATTCCGCTGTCAAATTGCCAAGCGGCAAGCGACGGCATTTTCCCCTCGATTTTCCACCCGACTTCCCGATGCCACCCACCTACCCCTCTACTCTACGAGAAAGAAGAAAAAACTGCACTCTCAGTTGGCTCTTTAACACGAAACTGAATTTAATTTGCTTTTCAGTCGCTCAGTCTTTTAGTTTCTTCGTTTCTTTTGCATTTATTTGGCATGTTTGTTGTCTAATTGAGCGAGAAATTGCCGTTGATTGATTGTTTTGCATGCAATGTGTTATTTGTTATCGTTATTGTTACTGCTGCCATTTCAATCGTTGCCTTTATTTCCCCCTCGGCCACGGCTACGGCTACGGCTAAGTGCGATTTAATTTGGCCAACAATTTGCAACGGAGCCATAAATCTTTTCTTAACTTAACAAGAAGTAAGTTACTGACCAAACGGAAACTCTCTAAAATTCAATCATAAATGTCACATGGCCTTTCAAATGGTTTTCTTGTCAAAACTCTTTCATTTACAGTTTGTTAAACTGTGAAAGGCTTTAAAATAACTTTTAAGTGGCGACCAAACAGGCAGCATTAATTTATGCCCAGGCTGGAATTTAATGCATATTGGCTGGCAATTCCCATGCTGCCAGTCTGTGAAAATATTATTATTTAAAACGACAACCAGCCATTTGAGGTCTGGTTAATTGTGAGGCATTGCCCATTGCCGCTCTCTGTCGCAAAATAATTAATAAATAAAAAACAGATGAAGTGCGTTTAAATGAAAATGACTCAAACTGATGGCGTTATTTATGGGGGGGCTGTATATGATTAAGGCTTAACTCGAAACTGTATTTTTGTTTGTTATTACAACTAATGTTTTATTTGAAAATACTATTATATTGATGCCTTAGTTATGGCCACAATGAAAAAGAAAGTAGTAAAGTAATGAAAGAGTGGGGATAATGAAACCCACTAATATCCAAATATAGCTGCTATTAAATTGTTTTACAAGTCTCTATTTCATTTTTATTAAACCAATTTAAGTGTTTTGTTTTGAATGCCACAGTAGGACCTCTGAAGGGTATCTATTGTGGCACATTGTTCGGATTCCTTCCTTGTTGGCCCATGGCATTGTCATGTTTATGGTAATTAACAGCTAATGGGTTCTACGCCATTGCAGTTGTTAATTAGCAAACATGGAGCCCGAGTCCATTCTGCCAGCCTGCCCTACTGCCACACCATCTTGCCACAACTCCGGCGGCAGACAGCATTTTGTGTGCGTTTTGAGTGCAGGCTCTTTGTTTGGACAGCGATATTTCCTCAATTGAATTTCACAGGCAGATACACCGACAGACATACAGGCCGCGAAATAAAAATATATGGCATCGGGCTGCGGCCACAAATCGCTGCTTATTAATTTCCCCAAGAAAGTTCGCCAAAGGCCACAGAGTTTCCACAAACTCCAACGATCTCCGGCTGGCCGGTCATTTATCAATTCACAGAGTTGCCAATGGACTTTTCGGCCTTCGATGGAAGTGTGAAAAACCGGGTGGGGGAAAGGTGGAAAATGGGAAATGGGCATCGGCTGCGGCAGCGGCAGCATCGCATTAACTGCACAGGTGTCCACTTAATTGACAGCTAACGAGGCACCGAGGAGCAGACCAGAGACCAAAAAGCAAAAAGCCGAGGCCAGACACATCAATATTTGATGAAGTGCATGTCGCTGCGATTACACAGAAAAAAAAACTGTAACAAGCTTATTTCTGATCAAAGTAAGTAGTAGGAATAGGATAACTATTTATGTATAATAGATTTTAGTCCTAGAGGAACACTCTTTTGAATGGAATACAGTTTAAATAGTCTAAGTTGATCATAAAAATGGCCAACGAAATTAACCTTTGAAAGTCAGAATTTTCTGTCATTCATAATTTAATAATCGTTTTTAAAACCCTGAAGCTAACTATTACATCAAAATGAAAAGGAAAACGATCCAAATTTATTTCCTCATGTATTTTACAACTTCACAAATTTTCCAAAGTGGAAAAATGATTTATTTGATTTGTGTGCAATGCAGTTCATTGAAATAAGTCAGAAAGGGGTTTCAAGTTGGCCTAGACCTTTTGATTTATTTCAGCCTGGTCAGAAGGGCGGTGGCAAGCGAAGGTGTCTTTTGCCGCACAGAGGACAATAGCCTATAATTTGGGACTCCTTAGCGCAGAGTTTGTAAGATTTCCGGTTGCTGCCAGCGATTGGGAATGATCCCTTTCCCTTAGAGATCACATTCGTGGCACTTTCCCTCGGATCGCATTCCTCATCGCTGTCTGTTTCTGGGCAGCCACACAGGAAGGACCTCAGAGGTTCCAGCACAGACTTCTCGCCACCGCCTTGCTCACGTTGCTCCACCATCAGGCTCATGGGTGAGGGAAACCTTTGGCAGTTGCCCCGAATCTTGTCCAGCTGCAGTTTATCCTCCAGCTCCTTCTGGGCCATCGCCAGGATTTTCCAGATGGAGGCTCCACCGGAGGATCCACAGCGTAGGTTGTACTTCCGCTGCTCTTCGTACATCAAAAACCGCAGCTCATGGAGCTGCTTCCAGCGCTCGAAGTCCGCATTTCGACTATTCTCAGTCTCCGTCTCCAGCTCCTGCTGCCTGACGACCTGCTGCCCTTGATTGGGCTTCTTTTGAGACATTTTGGCCATCTGTTGGGAAGGTTCGGCCCAGAAAAGAGTTCTCAACCTGGCCAACTCACTTTGTCGTTCACAGCTACGCTTAGGACTATTCATGGCAATCCCCTAATTTCCAGGAAATTTCCTAATTTCAACCATTTTTTATACCCAAACTATCCGAAACTAACCTCTAAGCCTGCTTTATATGTTAGGAGGGGAACTCACCCACTGAGCTGATCACATAGGTGGCCGGCGGCTTCAGGACACTCCGGGCGAAGGCTCCGCGGAGAACCTCCAGGGCACAGGGTTCAGCGGTGACCAGGAGCATTCCAGGCGCCACGTGTCCGGCGTACTTGAGAGCCCGCGTGGCTGCCGTCAATGGTCCATTCCACCAGCATTGTGCGTTGGCGGCCAGGAAGTTCTGCAAACGAAAATAACAAAAATTAATTAATTTTCATAAAAAATATGTTTTTTTACCTAACAACCATTAAATTTTTATGATACATCTTTTACACTCCGCCAATTAGCAAGTGAAAAGCAAAATTCATTTCCCTTCTGCAGTATCCTCGTTATGTGGGACTTTCCAAATCAAAAACAAGTCTTTTTTAACGCGCTGTAATGCAAGTTCACCAACATTAAGCATCCCTTTCTTCAAGGAAACGCTGCGGAACAGGTCAAATGGGGTGTTTGGCAGCCAACTCCGGTGGGAGTCTGCATCTCATCAGCTAATTGACAAATTGCAGTGCTCCGCGTGGCATAATTGGTGTGCTGCTGTCTGGCTTAAAGAGCTATCCATCTGTGGGCGGTGCAGCCCGGTTGTTGCTGCTGCTGCTGCTGCGGCGGCGGCTTCAACCATCAATTAGCTATAAGCGGATCGCTGCCACGCCCCCGAAAATACAAAAAAAAACAGGCATTTGGTGGCGCCACAAAACAAAAAAGCCGCTGTATCATTGCCGACTCTGGGAATTTATTTTTTGGCTACCCAAAAACGTATCGAAACCAAATCCTTAACACGTTCTGGCCAAGGGGTTTCTATGGAAATGACAAAGAAAAGTAGGGAAAGAAAGAAAAGTGGTGACTGGGGCAGCAAATAAATGTCCAATTTGTGCTGTGACAGGAACACTTGAGGCACGTTTTTGATGTAAACACGGACAAAAAGGGTCGAGAGTCACAGCCAAAGCCGTGGACAATGGAGCCAAGCCAAGGGATCGAGATGGAGCTGGAGCTGGGACTGGGACTGGGTAGGAAATGCTGGGTGGAATGGCATCGAAATGGAAACTCCAAGAGCCGAGAGATCGATGTAGCCGCCGGAGTTTCACGCTTTGTGGCTTTCTGTGTCGCTAATGAACATCATCCAGTTTGAGCGATCTGACCTTTTTGTCGATGCCAGGGAATCCCGACGGGGCTACGGCTATTGCCATTTTCTTGTGGTCACTCCTCTTGGCTTTTAATGTCGCCCGGCCCGGACTGGAGCGAAGCGGGTCGAGTCTCTGGTATGTCTCTTATATAAGTTGGATGACTCTCTCCATCGCCATCGCCATCTCCACTGGCATCTCCATCTCCACCTTCATCTATGCATTTATCCCCATGCCGAGGCCCATCCAGGCCCACCTTCCGCCTGCGGCTGCTCAATTAATGCATGAGAAGGCGAAGAAATTAACTCGTCATTGCCTGCCCGTCAGCGTTGGGCTTTAACTTGGCTTTAGCCTGGGTCTTAGCTTTGGCTCTAACTTTGGCTTTTGCTTCGGCTGTCACGCGCCGCCAGATGGCGCTCATCGCACACTTGGAGAAATTTTAGGGACCCAAACAGAAATAGTTTTGAACCTTAAGAAGAGATCTCTTTTCAGAATCTCTGGAGGTTTACATTTTTTAAATGACAAGGAAATTATATTGAATTTGAACTTATTTTAAATTTCGTCAATGTAATAAAGAAAATTAAATGCATAAATAAGAGAAAAAATATCTAACTTATTTTGATATATTGCATAAAAAAGAGGCTAGACTTGGCCACAAAATTAAGACTTCATCACACGAATAGGCTGCTTACATTGTGTGACAGCAAAGACAGCTCAGAAAAATTTGCCTAGTTAGGTGTTTTCGATGCTTATTTAAATGATTTATAAAATAAGCATTATTAATGAAATTATTTGCTAATTTTGTAGTCATAAATAAACCCCTTTTTTCAAACACACAAAATAAATAAGATATTAAACAACTTAACTTAATTTTACGATTTCAAATATAACGTAGTACTACACATGTACTTTTTTGCAAAAGCACTCCCCAATTGCATAGAATTTCTCTATGTGTAACTCATCCCCGTGGCCGAATCATAATTATAGTGCTGCATCATTGCAAGACACGAGACAAAATGCCAGAGACAATCATCAACAGCCTACTTATGGTCCGCGCATAGAGGCTTTTCCATCGATCAAAGGGATCTGGTTTTGGACCTGCGCTCCGAGGTGTTTCTGGTCGAGTTTGGGCTTGTGTTTGCCTGGGTCTCGTTTCTCGGAAGTAATGGTAATGCAAAACTTTTAATAATCAAATCAAATGCTCATGCCGACCTCTGTCGCGCGTATGAAAGTCATTTTCTCCTCGGGCGGAATTCGAATTTCAGAGTTTCGCTTTTTTTGGCTGCTCTTGATGTCGTTTCATGTCTCTCGGCTTTTATTTCTTTTTATTTTTATATTTTTGTTTCGGGTGGCGGCTTTCGTTTTGGGACTTTTACTTAATTTCGTGTAATAGAAAACTAAACAACAAAACTCCCACAAAAGTAACGCCGAGAGACAAAACTATCACCGCGATGTTGGATGAAGTGGGCCTCATGTGGGGAGGTTGCTGCTGCCGTGCCACTGATGTTGCTGCCGTGCTGCAACAGTTGCTGCTGCTGCTGCCGCTGCTGCTCTCATGTGTGCCGCATAAAAAGATAATAACAATATACAAACAAATGCGCAGTCAGGCAGCCCGTAAGCCGGAGATTGCCAACCGCTGCGGACTTGCGGCTTAATAGAGTTATGATGAAGTATAATAATCCTTGACCTTTCCACCAGCCAAACTCAACTCAGCGACGTCGACCGCAGCTCTTGGGCACAAGTCAAAACGTTGCTGCTTTTATTTTTTGTGTGCTTTGTATTTTGTATTTATTTTCCCCTGCCATTATGGTTTGGGGAACCCTTCATTTGACTTTAAAAGAGCCATTTAATTTCGCAAATGAAAATGAAATTGTTTCGCATTTCTCTGAGATCGTGAAAAGCGGGGACAGAGATTTATGCGAGCTAATGGGGCGGCGGCTCAAACTCCAATAAAACTATAAATGCCATTTGTCAAACATTTTCGACTAGCCCGGGTCGAGGTCGTACTAAATTCAGAGGTCTCTTATATTTTTCATTGACTGCCACTTAATTGGAAACGCCCAGTTTCAGCTGGGAAGTTTGTCCGTTTAAAAAACCCTAATTCTATTATCATGAATCGGTGGCTTTTGAGGTAAACTTTTCCATTTGGGAAGACACTTAAATTGATTGTGCCTTTAAAGAAGCAATAAATAGGAATCGCTCGAAAATAATGGCATAGTTGATGAATTTTTAATAAAATGCTATTTAACGGTTTTGGGTTAAAATACCATCTTTGAAAATTATGATTTCTTTAAGCGTTAAAGCTAATCAAAAAATTAAATGCCAAGATTTAAAAGTGGTTTCATTGGGGGATATTAAAATGATTTATGGATTTGTAATGGTATTAAAAATTTATTGTTTGTAATTAAGTCAAAAAATTGGTTCTCAGGGGAATTACTATTTTGTTTACGTAATAAAAGCTCGGAAATGAAGACCGACTGTGTTAATTATCGTAGTGCTTGCCACGTAATTTAATTAATCCTCTTTTCCCCCGTTGATTACTTTCAGGATTACAATTATTTCTTCTGCTCCTGGCCACGTTGCAAATGAAAATGCTCGTTTCCCATTATTTGAGGATTTCTCACGTCCCATAACTTGAACATGAGCTCAGGCCGGCTCCTTTGTTGCTCCTTATCCCTGTCATCATTGTTTATTTGGCTCTGACTCCAGCTCCGGCTCTGGTCAAGTGCCAGACGGGGGTTGGGTTCTTGGGTCCATAAAACCCAGCGCCTGTCGGAAACTCCGACGAGCATAAATACAGGACGGCGGCGCGCGGTCCAATCAATGCGGCTCGTCCTGATAAGGATACAAATTGCATGGCCATGTCCGAGTGACGCCCACTTCCTCCTCTCTAAATTCCCAACCCCTCGAGCGGAACAAGATGTGCACTGCACTTGGACTTCCAATTGGATGTGGGGTTGATCCGACCGACCCCCTTGGGTCAGCCATCATCGAGGGTTGCCTGCAGCCGGTTCAATGACCAGAAATCCACTACTCTTGGCTAAACATGCGATTTGTTTTATTAGTTTTCCTCGAGCAAAACACACATTACTACGAATTCTATAAAATACCAACAGCTGTTGGCAGAAGTCCTGCCTTTCTGCCTGCCAAACAAAAACAGATCCCTGGGATTGCTCTTGTGTCCTGGATATCTGGCCAGGCATCGCATCTGCAACTATTTCAACTTTTTGGCAGCCCACTGCGGTCGCTATTTTTGTTGCAATTAATAACGAAAATATCTAGAAAACTTTCAACGGGCTTAAAAAGGGCTAAAATCGCGCTTAGAGGGAAAAACTTTTGCAATTGCTTTTAGAACTTTTAAAAAAGTCAAAACTAAAAGGGAAAACAAATTAAAAGCAACTACTGATAAAGCATTATAAAAGAGTCTACATTAAATGGAATATTCTGAGTAAGAAAAAAGCTTTTCTAATGGCATTATTTATCGCAAAAGATATCTGCAGAACAGCGGCAAATGAACCTGTTAAACGTGTGAAACAAAACAAGATCTGCATGCAGCATAAGCACAACTCTTTGTCAGAGATCAGATCTAGTTCTTTGTGGGTTTCAAACGATCTATTTACATAAACACGGCCACGTCTTGGCACCACAAACACTTGGTATATTTATGCGTCTGCATTTACATACGAATAATATATGTATAAAGGTATATATCGGCTGTAAAAATCAGCACCTCAATTTAAAACCGAAGCGTGAAAAGTTTATTAGAGGTTGACGTGGTGACGAAGGCGTCTGTCTAGGAGAACACTGTGGGAACAATCCGGTGTGTGCCTCCAAGCTCCCCCCTTACCTGGATTTTTCACTGCACCTGTAGTTGGTTCTGTAGTATTTTTTGTGCCTTTTTTTGTTGGAAAATCATTGTTAGTGCACTTATTGTTATTGTTGCTGCTGCCTTTTGTATTTCGGCGTTGAAGCTTCACTGGCACTTGCTGAAATGTCTGGCCAGAATGGATATATGTATAGTTGGGGGTTGGGGGGGTCTATTTGGGGCCTTTGTACTTCGACTCCGGTGTCTGTCATTCACTTGCAGCGCTAGTTAAACACCACGAAACCGTATCCGTATCTACGAGTGTGTCTAGGCATTTAGCACGCAACCCATTTGCAGCATTCTGGCAAGGCATAGCTGTAGCCCCGCCATTATACGACGCTTGTCATTCAATCAATCTGGCAAATCATGCGATAAGGGGGGCACTACTATATACATGTATATGTATTTATCCAGAAGATTGCCGCGAAGTTTCGCAAACTGCAAATGGAACTGGCTGTCAAAGTTACTAATGAGAATCCGATTGCAAAGGGGCCTCTATGCTTGGGAAAACTTAAAGCCGGGCTTTAATTGCTGCAACTTATTGTGGGTACCATTATGGGTAATTAGTTTGGGCGAAACTTGAATTCAAGTTAGTAGTTACAGTCGGAATCGTTTGAGAATTTCAATTTACACACGGAAATGTAGGTAATTTCATGGTGAATCAATCAGCAAATGCTGATCTTCATTAGATTAATAATCTTTTGAAATGTGAAATAATGTGTGAAAGTTTATCGGGAATATATTCGTTAATTTGTCTCAGGTATGAAAAAAAAGTTATAGGAGTATTTTAAAATTATTTTTTATTAATAAAGTTGCAAGAGAAAATATCTTTAAGAACTTTACTACATACGCCTGCGATCTAGCTCTAGAAACTATATGTTTGTCCAACCAAAAATCCAAATCTATATAGTTTTAAACGAACATATAAGACTAAACACATTTCCAATTTCAGCTGGGTAATCATCAGCCCAATCAAGCGATTACAAAAGGCTGTTAACAAAGCTAGTTGGTTTCTGTGCTCAATTGTTTTCCTCGCACTCGATTTCTGTATTTATTAAATTTAAATTACAATATGTGTTTGGCTTTCATATGACCGAATCCCCTGTGAAATAAGTGCAACTCACAAATAAACATGATCCCACAGACACGGCGCGAGGCATGAAGATTAAACTACAAGTACGTGGGGCCCAATGTGTTGCGGGTTTTATGTTTTTGGCTGCTGTTTTCTTGCTTTTTTTTGGTGCTGCAATCACAGCGTGACCGAAAACAAATAATAAATAAATGGAGGCGAAACGAGAGCTTCAACTTGAGCTGAAGTCTGGAGCCGAGTGTTTGCCACTGGACGCCAATGGCCCCCGGCGACCTTGTCGAGGCAAGTGATGCAATCGGTGGCAGGTGGAACCCAGAGCGAGTGCCCGCCCCGTCCGTCCAATGTTTGTCAATCAAATTAGTCGGCGATGATTGCAATCGAAATTAATGAAAAGCAATCATAAGGCGGCGCACGCCAGCCAATTAAGCCCACAGACGACAAAAAGCAAATTTGCGCTTAAACGATTGCAGCATCGATTCGATTTCATTAAACCCAATCAAAGCAATTGCGGGAGAAGAAGGGGTTAATAACAATTCAAATCTCTTTTCTTTTCTTTACTTTTTTCTCCTTTTGAGTGTGCCGCGTGCCGGTAAATCAATTTGCTCAGCCCGGTTCAACTCGAGGAGACTCAGCTCCAGCCATCCAATCATTGTCTTTTCCTTTATTTTCTCTGTGATTGTGCTGGAGTTCCGGAACTCTGAAGTGCCCCCCAACCGGTGATTGTACCACTAAATCGATTCTGGAACTGGACTTTGGCAGGAAGAGAATCTCAGAGTGTGGAGAGGAAATGTTTATTTAAGGAAATGATGAAAGGCTTGAAGAAACTGACTCTGAGTAAGAGTTCTTATGAAACAAAAATAATTGGTTTGAAAAGTAAGCTTAAGGTGGTAAGAGACAGTTGCTTATGGTAAATAAATCTTAAATAAAAAGAATATTTTATATGATCAACTCTATTATGCTCGTGACTTTATTGTTTACTATGATTTTCCACATATGATCTCATATTTTAATAAATATACAATGCCAAACTAAAGATGACAGATGCAACATGTTGATTAATGCTTCCAGTTGTAGCTCCTAAAGCCTGTGAAGGATATATCCGACTGTGAGCCATCTCAACGTGCCGGAGTCAACCTTCCTTTCCCAATTGTATATTTCGTTTTAATAACGATCACAGGTTTACCTTCGTTCTAGTCCGATCAAACAATTCCGTTCCCAGACTCGGCGAACTTTCCATTTCGCGGTGATATTTCCAGAGCCAGTTTTTGCTTTTTAACAGTTTAAGCTAGGTTTCTCTGGTTTTATTTTATGGACTTTATTATTACGGACCTGCCTTGCAAATCTCGAGTGCGGTTCTCAGGCTGCCAGAAGAGACTCCCGCGCTCTAGACATGACGCAATCGGCTCGCATCCGTTGAGCTATTTCAAAACTTGTTGCAGGCTTATTAATTTGGCTTTGTCTTTCGGGCCAGGGGAGCACCGAAGGCACCAAAAGCACAACTAAAACAAGTTGATTTAGGTGAAGTCATTTGCGTGCAGCCAGACATTAAACACCGCACAACGAACACCGAACACCGAACACTAAACACGGCAACGGAAAACAGTGAAACAGTTTAGAGATCAGCTCGGGGCTCTCAGAGATCAGAGTTTGGAGTCAAGTCGGTCTTGGGTCGTCTGTTGTTAGTTGTTTGTTGTTGGTTATTTTAGCACACTTTCAGAGGGTATTTAATACCCTAAAATATTAATCAGAAATATGTAATACAGATTAATAAATCATGACTAGCTATCAGTAGCTTGAAAAGTTAAAGAGCATCGAATATTTCAATATTAAATGCTTATAGGAAATGTTGAATTTATAACTTATAGGAATTTATTGCCCATATCCTTACTCTTTTTAGATATAATTATATTTGAAAGAAGAGTACAACTGCTTCGTTGTTTTTAAAATAAACCGTGCTTTTCGCTTTTCTATTTGTATTTGTTGTTTAGTTTAGTTCCAAAAGCCACGCCGCACGCCTGACAAATTTGCGCAAATAATAAAAACAGATTTTAAATGCCTGGAAATTGAGTCTGCCATTGCGGCCTTAAATCAGTTTCTCCACCTCAAACTGACATTTAGAGCTTTACTGGGAACTGGCAACGAGTGCATAGATCAGGGCTTGAATAAGAGAAACTTTATGGGTTTTGTCTATTTTCAGCACATTTATTATTCCTACAGAAAAATAAAATGTTCCGTTTCAGCTTTAAATATACAATTGGCAAGGAAATGCGTGCTAATTACGATTTATACGCGATTTGTCGGCTTTCCTAACGCTGTTCTAAAAATATTTACTGCTTTAGCTATAAATATAAAATAACCAGAGAGGAAGTTAAAATATCAAACTTTTCTTGATTTATGTCTTTACTTAAACCTAGCGGAAAACAACAAAGCTTTATTTATTTATTGAAGAATTTCTAAGTACTAGTAAAAGTTATTAGGCTTTAGAGAGAAATATATACAGAAGCAACAAGCACTTTCTTTGATTTACATTAATAAGTTTACATAACTAATTGGTTTTTGCCAGAGATACGACTGAGCTTTTCTTTACCTTCATTAAGAACTTAAGAGTTTTACGAAAATGCCAAGGCTATCTTTTATATTGTTTATAATGAGTTGTCATTCGGCTTTATTTTTATAGTTTTTATGTAGGCTCATTTGGCAAAAACACAATGTATGTATATACATACTTCCATTGTTATTCTTTAACCTTCCCCAATTTTGTCTCGTAAGCGTTTCCCAGCAGTATACCAAGTTTTTAAATTATGGCACGCCCTAAAACTTGAGTAACCACACCGGAAACTCTTGCTCAGCCGATATGGTCGATGGCTTCTTTTTTCTGTGAGAAGAAGAGACCCGCCCTAGGGAGTTATTTCCCTTCGTTAATACGAAGCGCCGGCACCTCAATCTACATAGTTCACACTTCATTGAGCCTCGAAATTTATGAGAAAATGCATTCGTTGCCTGAGTGGAATTCTTTGGCTGCTCTTTCCATTCATCACTTGGCATTAGCATTTCCCCATTCATGCTTCACGCACTTCTTCGGTGGCGCTGCCCTAAATTATCATGCCCATAGTTCATAGTTCTATTCAGGGCACGCTTTTCATTGGCTCTTATCTGGTCAATGTTACAGAAAATCCAGAGGCACGTAGTATTAATTAGTCCAGCTCGAACAGCACATCCGAAGTGGTCCGGAAAACCCGCTAAATGAATAACCGGCGATTGTTTTGTAATTTATGCGCGGGCTACACACTCACTCAAAAATAAAGCTTAAAAAAAAACAACGTACGCCTCAAGGGAATGTTTATGCGACACTTTTTAGTATGCAAAATGCAAACCAAATTGGCAAAAACACAAAAACATAAAACAACACAAACGAGAACAACAGAAATTGAGCTTGACGAAAAAATATATGCGACGAAGTGTAATTGCGGGCCTGCCTTTTGAAGTTCCACACTTTTTGGCAGCCCGGCAATTAAATTGAAATTAGCCTGCATTGTGAGGGAATTGAGTGATTCGTAGGGAGGTGTCGGTGACCATTGTCTCGCCTCCGAAACTAAAAATGATCTTTATGGGGGTTCACCCTGGAAGGTATTGTAAAGGCGGGTATTTTGGACTTGAAGAAATGTTTCAAACTAAGAAAACTTTAATGGTTTATAATATATTAAAGACCTTAAATCTGCTAAGCACATATTTCTTTAAAATATTATCCAATCTACATAAATATCAAGTTTATTTAATTTACTTCTCAGAACTTGGGCCACAAAAATCGAAACTTTAATGATTTTTGACTGTCTTTCTACGATTTACTTGCCCAACGGCAATCACTAAACCGAAACCATTAGCATACCGACTTTTCACCGATTTTTTGCTCATCATGGGTCTGACATCCCAACACTTCAAACTTGAACTTGTCCGGCCGGGAGTGACGTCACCTCTAGTGGCAATTTGTGCAATAAACAATGGCAAGAACAACAATAAAAATCAGGCAGCGAATAAAACAAATTAAAAATAAAAAACACGAAAAACCGAAAAATCAACGGAAGCAGCAGCCTCTTCAACAAAAAAGCCCAGAAAATTAATTTAAATTTTAAATTCAAAACGAACTCAAACTGAAAAAATATCAACGAAATGAATAAACTTCGATCGGCGCGGTTGGGAGTTCCATGAACCCATAACTTATTTATATGTAAGAGTCTTTTTTCGGGGCATTATCTAGGGGCCAACAACGGCTTCCTGGCCAGAAACTTAGGCGACTTTTGGCTTATTTTCGAAAGTCATCAATAACCGCGACGGCGGTGGCAATAAAGAAGCCCAAGTTGCAGCTTAAATGGCAAACGTTGCAACTGTGCAGTGCCGTGGCAGGGTTTTGCAAGTGCAATTGGTTGTTGCAAGTCCGTGTCTAGTCTAGGTGACGCCTTTGGGAAGGAACGGAAGGAGTGGAGAACCCGGCAGCAACCTGTTAAGGGGGATTTTCGTTCGACGCTCGTTCCGAGCCATTTATTTTCATGGGAAGTGGTCGCGAATAAAGGAGAACGACGCCACCCATGCCAGCCCACTCCATCTAAACCCATTCGAACCCCGTCAAAAACCACCCCGGCGACCTTGAGCGGGAGTTTCAGTCCATCGTCACCTCTCATCGCACCGTCTCTTTTCAGCCCGAGGATCGTTCCACCAGCCTCACGCACTTTTTGCAGTTCAAACTGGACAACCAGTTCGCAAACCAGTTTCCTTGCACATTAAAAGCAGAAGAAGCAAAAAGCCATCGCGGGGGCCACACACAGAGAAAAATGTCGCCTAAGAACTTGGTATTTATTCTTGGGTTTAATTATTTACATATCTCAAGAATCCTTAGAGAAAAGAAAGCAATAAAGTCTTAAGAACCTGTAATGTCTTACAACTAAGGAGATATTATTATGAATAGAGAACGAAAAAAATCAATAAGACAGTTCTTGTCTCCTTAAAATGCAGGAAAAGCTTAGCAAAGTATACAGATTTTTCAATTAAAAAACATTTTAAAATAGCAGATCGAAAAACAAAGCATTCGGTTTATTTTAAAAATTCAGAGACTCAATAATTTAATAAAATAATTATGGAAATTGTTTTAAGAACAAAATGAGCTTAGCATAAAATTAGTTAGGAGTTTAAAAATATTTTTTTTTACCACCTATCTAATTTTGCACAATAAAAATTTAATATAGATCTCCGCGTAGCTATTTCAAGTCCCAAGTGTTCATTCTTAAATTTGTCTATTACTTAGTTATATCTGTTTCATAGCTTCGTCTTTGCTTTTTGCTGTAACTAATCCTTGCCAGAGGCCAAACTAAATTCAACATTAACTTGAAACCCTATTAAATCTCTTTTTATTTTCCCCCGTTTTCTTTGCGTGCATTGGCAATCGAATCGAATCTGCGAAGCGGGCTCCAACTCAAACGGGGACCGACGAAACTCACCTGAAATATCATATATCCCGAGTCGTACATCCAAAAGTCCTCGGGCGTGTGGCCGGGCTTGGTCAGCTGAATGGCCAGGCAACGCTGCAAGATCAGTCGGCAGCGCTGTGGACCACCGGGTGACTTGGTGCCCATTTCGTGGCAGTTTCAGTCGTTTTGGCTGCTTTTTTCTTGCTGGTCTCCGCTGGCTCTGGGCTCCTCGATTCCCCGATTCACCGATTCCACTCGGCCTCTTGGCTTTCCCAGACTCTTTTATCGTCTAAAAATAACGCCAAGTTGGGGGCTTAAGGATCTCTGTGTTCTTTTTTAATGGTCAAGCACTGAGCAGAAAAAAAAGGTAAATACAAAGCGCGATAAGAACGAAACCCGTCGTATTCGCAGAGTGAGTTTTATTCTTGTTGTTTTGCCTTTGGACTTGGCCACATTTGTATTTTTGCACACTTTTATTTCGGTTTTGGACTTTCGTGGCTTTTTTCTCTGCGGGCATTAACTTTTTCCAACGAACTTAGGCAGCCCTCTGGCAATTAGCAATAACTTTTTATCCCAGCAGCCGCGACGCCTGCGCGCAGGCACTCGAATACCCGAAATCACTCACTACTCAGTACTTGGTACTCGATACTCGACGAGTACTCACTCTGCCTTCAGAGCGACCGCGAACCGAACCGACCGAACCGAGCGACGAAAAAAGATTGCTATGGCATACGGCGGGGCTCACGAACGGAAAATGTGCGGAAAACGAGATTCTGGCGTTCGGGCGATTGCCGAACGCCGCCGAACGCTGCCGAGGTGCAGTGGCTGGCGCTCCGTTCTCCGCTCTCTCTCCCACGCCGTGCTCTCTCGCTCAGAGTCTCCACTTTGCCAGCTTCTTTGGGGGGACCTGAAACAGCAGACGAAAATCGTTGTAGAAGCGGCTTTAAAACCTTGATTATTGAATCAATTAGGTCTACCAAAAGACACAAAAAATAACCAAATGCCAAAATAAACAAGAAAGGAAGCTAACTTCGGCACACCGAAGTTTTTATACCCTTGCAGATT
>JAEIII010038632.1:0-17201 GCA_018905755.1 Drosophila ohnishii | reverse complement strand
TGATACCCTTTAAAAAGGCGAATTTGTGGGCGTGGTACATTATGCAGTAAATATACATATATATTTTACAACAATTACCTGTCCAATGCCGTTTAAATTATTCAATTACTTTATTTGGTTCAAGAGATATGATTTTTGCAACGCTAAATGAGAAAAGGCGCTACTGTGCGCCGGGCGGATTAATTAAGTTTTGGTGGGTGAAAACGGTTTGCATTTGGTGCCTGCATCTGGCACTGTTGGCTAAGTAGTTGTCGGTGGTATCCGGACCAGTCTCAGACCCAGAACCCCTCACGCATCACATCCTGTGACACATAAACTTCCGATCACCGACTGGCCAGCAATTTAACGTTTCATTAAATTGTTGTCCGGACAGATTCGATTCCACTTGTCGCTGTCCATCGTCGATTGTCTGTCAGGAGGCGGAGTAAGTAAAAAGCGAAGGATGGAAGCCGAGACTTAAATTTTATTAGCGCAATTTCTCAACTTTTTACGGGCAACGGCCAGAGCTGGAAGACAGGAGCTGTTGACAGGCGGCGCCGAGCAGGCCAAGGACGCAACTGTCAATGAACAGTTAATATTTTTGTGATGATGTACAATATGTCAATGACAGGCTGAAGCCTGCTGGCACTCAATAGATCTCCCGTCCGGCAAGACGCAATTTAGTTTACAAATTACACGACGCTCTCCTGCCAGAGGTTGCCTGACACGACACTTTCTGCGGAGTCGGCCCACTAATCGTCTCAATTAGGCATGGATTTCTCGATTTCTCCCGAGCCACCGGCACGGTGGCCCGCCCTAAAAAATTATCAATAAATGCGAAATACGGAATGGGAGTGCGGAAAGGGGGCTGCGAATTCGGGGAGCTGATAAAATTGGCAAAGACCCGCAGCAATTTTCCGGTTTCGATGTCGGCATTGACATTGTCATCGTCTGCCTGTCTCCTGGATTCCTCGACTTGACTATGTCCCCTTTTCACCATTCATCAAGCGGTGCGAGGGGCGTGTCAGGATGGCAGGATGCCTGATGGCTGAGATGCCCGCAGCTGGTGGGCTGCCTTTGATCGTTTGGCGTTTTTGTAGCTCATATTTTGTCCCCCCAGTACTCCGTCAGCAGACGTATTGTCCCGGCCACTTCCTACCCCGGCTAGCAGCTAAGGAGTATTTTTGCCACTGTTTTTATATTTTTGTACTCCCCTACAATCGTTCGAAAGTGTGGGCATGGGTCTGACGTTGATGATTTTTCATTGCTCGAGTTTTAATTTTACACTTGAGTTGAGTCCGACGGAGCAACTGCTCCCCTTAGCCCTGGGAAACACCCCGTCCAGTCGACCTCTCGGCCAAGAAGTACGACCGAGGCCAAAATCAGTAAATTAGAGCCAATGTGGCCCCATGCATCGCCTTTTAATCGATATGGGCGGCAGCGGCTTTAAACTTTAAGCCCTGTCGAGTTCACTGAACCTTAAAGCCATTTAGTCCGACCCCTTCGTCCTAGTCCCTCTTTAAACCTTCCACTTTTCGGCGTGCAGGATTGGACCGGGCTGGCTTGTGATTTATGGCCGCGTCGCGAGCTGCTTTGACACCGTCCGACGTTTGACAAGAGCTCTGCCAGCACTACTCTGCCCACGCTCCTCCTCGCTCCGAGCTCCCCGACTGCCCCCGACTCCACTCGGTAGCAACGTTATGTAAATGGCTCAAAGGCTGCCCGGCAGCCGGCTCTTTGCGCTTGTTTAGCAGGTTGCAGATAATTCATCGCTGACATTGCGTACCAATTTAAGGGTTGAATGATTTGCCCAGCAGGAGCTGGCGAGTCCTCCAACTAAGGGGTTATGGCTGCCCTGGCAGGAGGGGGCGTGGCTGTCTGCTGCTAACTGGGAGCGCCGTCTGGCCCTTGTGGCCATGGCAGTGTCAGTGGCAGTGGCGGTGGCGGTGGCCCTGAGAGCCACGGCTTTTGTGGCTAGTGATTTAGAAAAAAAGGTCATCCGGCAAAAGTTGGTCGGCCAGCTTCGTCGGTGACATGTGTGCCACCTTTGGCCCCTGCTCTCGCCGGGCTGCTTAATTAGACACGTGAGTGAGGGGGAGAGGTCTGGGTCGCTTTTTTCAGTCTCTCGGTTTAACTCTTTAAGGCATATTTATGGGCGCTCACCACTCGTGTGGGTTGCTCTTAATTGCAGCAATTGAAATTAAGTGTTTGTCCTTTTTGGTCAACTCCTGGGGTGGGGTCGTAGTGGGGAGACAATTGCCCGTGCCATTTATAACCTCGTTTCGGGCTATCACAGTGCTGGAGGGATCTGGGAGAGGAACAGGATTACAAGCCCCACTGCTTCGAATGCTAATGAGGCCATCTTGGGAGATTTCAGCTGTTAAATATTCAATGGATTAACGGACTAGGACTCGGGGTGTCTTACAGTTAGGTTGACTTTCCTGCGCCATTGCCTTTAATTTCAAAGTTCTGGGCGTATTTCCAGGAGCTCCGGGCAAAACTCCAGCAAAACTCGCCAAACTTTTCACATATCAGCAGCCGTATTTCCGGGCTCTCCCAGGTAATCACTTCGTCAGCGTGGCCATCAGCTGGGCATTGCATGCACGAGTCGGAGATCCGAGGGCCAAGTCAAATGCCTTATGACAGTCCGGGGTGGCTGGGCCAATGCCTTGGGAATGGCCATTAATGATGGACACGTGACCGTGCAATGATTTCCAGCTCAACCTTGTCACATGCGCTGCCGGAGGAGTTCTTCCTCCAGCGAGTGACGTAACCGGCGCTTCCTTCAAGGATGCCCGCCTCGTTGGTCAGTCCTGGGTTCGAGATTGGTGGGTGTGTGAGTGTGTATTTGGTTTCAGGCAACGTGCAAAGCTGCCGTTGATCCTTTTTGCTCCTTAGCATTTTCATTGCTCCTGCTGGGGCTGCCTCCCCAGCCCGCTCCATAACTGGCTGCTGCTGTGGCATTTGTTGTGTGGCTCGGATTACGCGCTTCACTTAAGTGTGCTCAGTCGCTTCCGTTTCCTTTGTCTCCAGATGGGGCGGGACCCGCAGTCTGAGTACGATTCCGAGTTGAGTGTTCTTGGATTTCTTTCTGGGCTGCGAGCGTATGGATTTCCTCTGCCAGAGCTGTGACGGGAGTGTCTTCATTAATGAGGGGATCGCTTCGCTGCCTCCGGTATATTGTATGTGACAATTTAAATTGCTCCACCTGGATGGGCCAGGCAACTGTTAAGACTCGGTTCAGGAACCAGCGACACCCCGCCTTATGTCCATTGGCAAATCCCTGAACGTATGCCCCTAATCACTGACATCCGATGATGTCACACGCCTCGTTAATTCCCATCCAAATGCTCAGCAAGGCCAGCGGCACTCGCCGGACATGTGCGACTCATTAAAGTGGCGCTGGCTGCAAAAAATGTGCGAATCCGGCAATCACCCAGCTACCAAGGCTTACCAGAGCTGGCCAGAGCTGACCGAAGCTTCGTTGCACGGACGCAGCACCAGTTTTTGGGGTTGCAGCGCAATTTTGTGCCGAGAGAAAGAAAACTAATTTCGGCGCAAATTAGTTTCGCACCTCATAGAACGACACGACAAAGCAATTGAATGGCGAATGGCGACTGGCGAGCGGAATGCCCCCGTCCAGATTGATGGGCGGGCCTGGGTGGAGTCGGGTTTTTCTTTCGCCGTCCGCTCTGTATGCGTGTGTGCACTTAATAACCTGATCGAATCGCCAACACACAAAACCCATTGAAATGCCAAAATCAACAGGGCAGTGTGCCTCACCCACGACACTCCTCCGGACCATTGGGCCACCGGACCATCGAGTGTGTCCCACTCTGCTCAGCCCCACTCCGTCTCCTCCCCAGTGCAGTCACTCTGGCAGCTGAGCTGGGGAAAGAGCAAAATCACTGAATCACAATAATGCCTCAATTTCCGTTGGTCCGAGGCTGCGAATCCTCGAGTGCAGGCCAACTCGACCGTTCAACGATGGAGGAGAGCATGGAGGAGGGCGGGGCATCGGCGTAATGAAATCGCATTCAATTAAACATAACACAGACGATAACGGGCCGGAGCTGGAGTTGGATTGAGCAGCTCCGAGCTTGGGGCTGACTTTGAAGCCCCTAGTCGGGCGCCAGCATCCCCTGCTCCTGCCTAGCCACGTTCTCGGGCAACTCTGTCTTGTTGCGTGCATTCCTTGCATTTGTCGAGGAGCCAGGTCCAGGCGGTGTCCATTGCCTCGGGCGCCGACGTGGGAATGACTTTTTATTTTCGCACGTTTACTTTCAATCTCTCAATGGGCACAACCCACAAAGAAAGCCGCGCGGAGGCAGGCCGGAATGAAAGGGAAGGATGAAAAACGATGGCCCCGAAGGCCGGGCAGGTGAATTCGTTCTAGTTTTCTGGATTCGCTTTTTTTTTGGCATTCTCCTTTTAACCCAGGCCGAGATTGTCTTTCATTGCTGACGAATCGAATGCGCAGAACAAATCGAGTTTGGGAAAAGGGCAGGTTTCTGGGTTTCTGGTTGAGGGGCCAAAACGTTTGTGGTTCAGCCTTGGCCTGGGCAAGATGATTGATCCACCTCTCGAAGCCTCCGGAGGAGCATTGCTTGAATGGTCCCGACTCTGAGGTAGCTTTCACAAAATTTTTGATAGTTTAAACGCTTTCAGGACCAGCAGCTCCTTCCGAGAGCTGGGTATTTGTGCAATTTTCCCGGCACACAAATTGTGTTGGGCACATCGCGGAGTCTCATAAATATTAAAATGGGAAATTTCACGTTTTATTAATTTAGTGCCGGCACTAAGAGTAACTGCGAAATGTAACGGTGGCTTGCCGGTAGCCATCTTCTGTTGCCGCTTCGTTTCCTGCTTCCGCTTCCGCTTCGACTTCGCCATCGGCTTCTTCGAGGTGCAAATTATGCAAGAAACAATGACACAAAATGGCGTCGCCTCCTTCCCCAACTGTTCCGGGAAACGGGAGCGGAGCGGGCGACCGCTGGAGCCCTGCCGCTGGCCAAAAACTAAGCAACATCGTTCTATGCGGATGTTGCTTAGTTTTTGGCCAAGGATTTGCATAAATTTGCATTTGCGCCGCCCTAATTGAAAAACAGTTGTGCGCTCCCTCGACTTGTGACACTTTAAAGCGAAGCGCATAAATTATGCAGACTGCCGGGGCGGGGGCCACGGTTCTGGTTCTGCCTGGCTTATGATTTACTCGACGCCTGGCTGCAGCTAAATCATTGGCGAATCTGTTGCATGAGCGCTTCTCCCGGCGGAAATCGAGGAGGTGACCAAGGAGACGGCCGAGTCCCTTGCCGCTATCGCATCCACCTCGCCGGCGAGATGTCGCCGCGACATTAATGAGCTGCTGCTTCTGCTGATGCTGATGCAGTTCGTCCCGCTCCGCTCCGACAGAAAGTAATTTTAGTTTGGCAGCTCCTCGTCTGCGCCGGGA
This sequence comes from Drosophila ohnishii, assembly GCA_018905755.1. Classification (NCBI taxonomy): domain Eukaryota; kingdom Metazoa; phylum Arthropoda; class Insecta; order Diptera; family Drosophilidae; genus Drosophila; species Drosophila ohnishii. The sequence goes on along the minus strand of JAEIII010038632.1, from coordinate 11,770 downwards.
AATTGCAGTTTTCACACGTGCTTCCCATTAAATGAAACGATTACAGCGCGATCTCGAGTCATAACGAAAATTTATTTGCAACGCACTTGCAACTTGCCCCAGCGAGTGTGGAAATATTATATGAGGTTCCCGGCTTTACGAGGTAGCCCCTGCCCCCGACTGCTGCGGCGAAGTTATTTGTGGGAACGGCTGCCGACTCCGTTCCAGTCTTTGGCACTTCACATAAAGAAGTTTGTCATAAATTATGGATACTAATGAGCTCTGTGTGCAGTCATAAAGCATTTTCTGCGCTCTGTGATTTCTATAAATTTCGCTATTTCTCATGGGGAGAGCCTCGGCAAGCCGGGCTAAAAATTTAATTGGCCCTGGCGGCAGACTGCGATTGCAGCGGATATTTATGGGCGGAAAATCAAACGGCTTCTTTTAAAGTTGACAGCCACGATCTTTGTTCCATATCTGCGAGCAGGCTGTCGAGGCTAATTAACAGTTAATAGCCAGGAAGTGGCAGGGGGACCTTTGACCGGGGTTCAAGCAGCGCAAAGCGAGAAGCGGCTGTGGTCGGGGAAGGGCCAAATCGGACCCTGAAGCAGGGAAAGCCAAATTAATTATGCATTTATGTCGTTGCAATATGTCCCCCGTCCGCCCGCACGCACTCCACTCAGGCACACACACTTCCACAGAGCTATAACAATGAGGGCTTCGTCCTGGCCGCAGGAGCGAAGGACAACGGACGGCCCATCTGACCGCAAACAATAAATGCTTGCAACTAAATGCACTTTAGGGGGCCGTCGACGTGAGTGTGTGTTTGAGCTATACGCAAATTAAGCACGACGAACACACAAAATGGCAGCCCTCCCGCCAGGACACTACCAACTCCTGCCCCTTGTTTCCACCCCTTCACCACCCAGCCACTCGGCCGAGACATCAGGCCAACCAAAACGTGTCATGAGTGATGTTGTTTCAATTGCTGATTTAATGCGGCGCCCCAAGGGAGTGAACCTGACGGGAACGTGAACGGGAAGGGGAGGAGGAAGGGAAATGGGAGTGGGACGGGGAGGAGGCCTGCACTTTTGGCAAGACAAGCAACATGCATCTTCTTGACAATGCGACAAACGATGACGACGACGACAAGGACAAGTAACATGGGATGCCCCATCGAAGGGGAGACAAACAAACAAGCCAGCCAAGCCACATATATCAACAGACCAGAGCAGAGCCCCCAGCATCCAGAAGAGCCCTGCCTTGGATCGCACCGGCAGCGGTGCATCCCGGCCAAGGCAGGGGGCAAGGCTGCCATCGTACATCAGACCATTTGCTCGTCTGTCATTGTTGACTGCACTTGTTGTGCTCACGGGCAGGCGGCGAGCTCATTGAACTACAGTGGGACCAGAGAACGGTCACTAGGATGGCGAATCCAAAGACCTTATAAAGTTCAAGGTGCGTAACGCGCATACAAATTGTCTCTTATAAAAAACGCATGAAATGTCTAATTTTTTTTTCATCTAAACTGTTGATTATTCTAGAAATGTACAATATATATACATTTTTCATTTTGCATGCCCAAATATTTTTACAAATCAATTTTAAAAATCAAGCTAACCCAAAGTCAGAGAAAAAAAGCGAAAATATTATCTTTTAGAAAAATTGTTCACAAATTCAAAACGATAAATTCTTTAAGTAAATCTTAAGTAGAACTTTCCCCACTGTGCCAGCTATGTTTTTACTTAACGATAATGCAGGGACGTCGGAAAGGGTCAACCCGTTGTTTATGTTTTAGTTGTTCTTGCCGAAGTAGTTGTAGGAGCCTGTCTTTTGTTTAAAGATGATTAATAGCCAATGTCGCTGGCTGCAGAGCTCGATGCATTTCCATTATCAGCATCATCGCCATTATTATTATCATCATCATCATCTTGAGAGGCGGCGGGGCGGTCCCATCATCGTTAGCTTCATCGTCAGCTTTTTGGGTAAATTACTCAACACGGCCAAAACAGTCTGCAGGACTTTCCAGGGGCGGTCTGCTGAGGGCCAAGTCAAAGTCGTTTGCTATTCATTAATACTCTTAGTTTTTGCAACTGCTCGAACCTCCTTGGCCTGCCCAGCCGCATCCCCTCGGAGCCCCTTGCTGGCCGTGTTTGCATTGGCCAACGAGTTGTCGAGTTCTTCTGGCTGCTGATAATTAGCTGCACTGTCTGTTGTCTGTTGCTCCTCCTGCCCCAGAAGGGCTCCACAAGATCTGCTGCCCCTCCTCGCAGGGCCTCGTTCTTGCTGCAGCTTGTTGTATGTATTTTGTGGCTGCATTACTTCCGTTGATGTTTATTCTTAGAGCTGTTTGCATTTGACAAATGACGTTTTTGGCATTGTGCAATGTCAACGCAGGGCTGCCGCTATCTTTTTCTCTGTCTGTCCCCCGACTGTTCCGGGGATCCGTAGGGGAAATCGAAATTATTTTTTGAGCTATTGCAGTTAGTTTGCCAAAGTTTTTGCTGCCCGACGAGATCTTTCTGGACTCGAGCTTGTCAATTTGCTGGTCCCGACAGAGCACACGTGCGATAATTAATTTCATAATTTTTAAGAAGAGCCGGAATCTGTACAAGATAGTAATCAACGTTTGCCCCAGCATATTTGGGGTAACCAAGGCATCTCGGGTCCGTGTTTCGAGTGCAACTCGGTGGCCAAAGTATCCTCAAAGCATCCCCAGAAATTATTTATTAAGCCATCCAACTGGAGCCGAAAACTTTTCCCCAGCAACTCGCCCAATTTCTTGTGCTTCTACTTGGGAAAACTTAACTCATAATTTGCTGTTATTTAAAACCATTCATTTCCGCTCATTTTACTATGACTTCCTCGCCGGGCTTCGACCCAGTCCCACTCCCACTCCCATTCCCACTCTGGCTCCTTCTCACAAATTGGTGTCTATTTTTTGATGCGCTTTCTCCCTTCACACTATCGAATTGGGGGTGGTGGGCGGCAGCTCTTTGCCGGGGAGCTGCGTCCTGCTGAATTCCATTAAAAGTTTTACACGAAAAATAGTTGCACACTAAAAAGCTATAACTGTAAAATTATAGTGCCCAGCGCCAGCAAAGTTACCAGCTAGTCGTGGAGCAAATAGCAAGTGCAATAAACTATCAAATGGGCGGCGAGTTCTTGCCTTATTAATAATTTTTAATTTCCTTGATGACTTCCAAGTTATTAAAAACTGCGCCGGTCAGAGGACTCCTTGGGGCAACCACTGTGTAACACTGAGTACAGTTGCGCTGCCAAAGCGAAAGTTCTACCTCGACCGCCATTCGGGCCAACTTGATGACTTTTATGCGTATTCCGTTTATTTACATATATAATTATTGCAACGGGACAAAAGCAGCCTTTTGCCATGCCTGTTGGCCCTGTTTTAATTGTCCTTGTGTCCGTTTGTTTATTTGTCCCGTTGCCCCTGGTCCTCGTTTTGTTTTAACGACAGCTGTCAGCCTTTTGCATTGAAGTTGCCGTGCAATAATTGCGAGTAATTTGATTGATTGGTAGTGGTGGTGTGGTGGGGGAAGGGGAGAGAGGGGCGACCTTTTGGTTGGGAATATGACGAAGTAGCAATTACTGTTTCGCATCGAGGACAGGCCGTAAACCGATGTGTCGGGTTCATTAAGTCGAGACATCAACTCAAGGAAGAAAATGATAAGGAAAGTACATTTTGCTGCCACTGACCATTTTTCAGATCCCTTTCATAGATCTTCCAGCCTTTCCCGGGAAAAAAGGTTCAAAGTTGTACAAGTTTTTATCTTACACAATATCTATAATTATTAAATGTAGTGCCCCAACTTCTTCAATAGTCCTTTTGCTGGATACTCCGATAATTGTTTTATTGTCCTTAAGCAAATGGCCGATTTTTGGCCCGATTGCCAACCCTGAGTCAACTGGCTCACCTTTCCGGGGCGCGGAACCATCTGTAGGCGGAGGATGTTATAATTCCGGAAATCAACCCACAGCCCGCGGCCAAATGAAGAAATAAATAAAATGCAGTTAATAAATAAACAAATAAATTTAAAATACATAAACGGCCGTCTGTCCCAGCACGGTTGCCCGTGCAAATTTGACCCGGCAGAATCGGGAACTTCGGTACAGGGTGAAGGTGAAAGGTGATGGGCGAGGCGGGCTGGGAGGGGAGCGTTGTTTATACACAGTCGGTCTATAGCTTGAGGCAATGTTTATTTTTGCAAAATATGCTGGGCACATATTTACACAAAGTACATATGTAAGCCCAGCTCGTACACTCACACACACTCAGCCCGGCACGAGTATAGAGCCGTCATGCGTTACCTTCACGCCCCCCCACTGCCTCCCTCTGTCTGCGAGGTAAATTCGTTTTGGCATTTTGGCCTCGGCTTTAAATTGCTTTGGTACTTAAGTGGTTTGTGCTCTGTCGCATCCCTCTGCCACTGCCCTTGCCCCAGCCCCTCCACGGCTGGACCACGTGTCGTCGTTTTGCCGTTCAACGAAAATTACAAAATGTTTGTTTAATTAGAACTTGTGCGTGTGTGCCATATATTCTGCTCACCCCGCCGAGTGATTATTCTAAGCTATTGAAAATATGAGCAAGTTCCATTTGCAGACTTCGTAAGTTCATGCGTTGATGTTCATGTATTATGGAACGTTGAGATAAATATCCAAGAGATGAAGGTATACGAGGTGCTACACATCCTGACATTGGTCTCAAAAAAAAAAAACCTAAAACTCTCTCGATCGCTACAAAGGATTTCCTTTCTACTTGGCTTTGTTATTGTGTAGAAGAAAAAGCGGAAAGACAATAGGATTCACACAAAAAATATTGAAAAATGAAAATAAAACGTGCTCTTTCGCTTTGAACGATAGTAAACAGAAGACAGCAAAACTGGGAAGTTCCTTTGATTCCATATTGAGTCCAGGGGAAACAACTTTTTTCATACTCCCAGTAAAAGCTCAAGCTCTTTGGTCATGTTTGATCGAATACTTGAATTTTTTGAATTGGGCATCGCATAAACGCATGCACTGGCATCGCTGAAGAGGGGTGGGCAGACGCCCACCAAGCCCATTAAATACGGTCAACTTACCCGGAGAGTGGCCTCTTGTGCGGTTTTTCCACGTGCATATTTCAGCCGGAGCTCGCATTCCGTGCTTCTTTGCCGGGCACACACATTTGTATAATTCAATTCGCTTTTTAATTTAGTCCGATGTCAGGGCACCGGGATGGGTTCGTTTGGCCTAAAGTGCTGTGTGGCTTTTGAGTGCTGCGAATGCTGCATAGGCTGGCGGGGGAGCTGTATTAGGTGAGGCTCGATGGCACTTGGGGCCGTGTGGAGTGCTGCCCTCAACCGAGAACTTCAGCCAGGCGAACGCCAAGCGTCGAAAAATTTGCATTGATTAATTAATCGGCTCTAAGTGCCTGCATCAGATGTGGTTTTCTTGGCAATCTATACACAAGTACTCCCTGAATCTCACACCTGTGTGTCTTCTGTGATTCCATTTAAGGATTTTGGTTCGATGTTGCCCATTTCGTCTTTGTTAGTTTTTTTTTTTAACTAATGGCCATTGCAATATTTCCATTAAAAGTAATCAATAGCTAAAAGCTATTCAACCTACAAAACAATAGGAGTAACACTTCTCCTTTTTAAAATGGCAATCTTGATCGGGAAAAGATTTCGACATTCCCTAAGAAAGTCTTTTAAAATCGTGAAACGTCTACAAAACAATATATCTCTTCATCCAGATTTTACTTTCGTATTTAATTCATAAACATCATGCACCTAAAGGGTATTTCAATTGAAGTCAGAAAATTCCGGTCCTAGAAAAGAATACATTTACGGTTATTCTTTGTAATCTTTAACAAGCGAGTCGATCTGGTTTGTCCGTTTCTATCCAATTTAGGGCAACTAATATTTTTTTGCGAGATTATAACCTGGTAATTTTTTACCCTATAGGAGTATATGTATATTCACAGAGCTAAAAAGTTTAAATGTTACCAGCCGCGAGGATGTAGCCGGAGAGAGTGCTGCACAGCGGGAGGTTTATTTTTTCGGTTGGTGGTTGTGGGGTCGTAAGCTAAAAAGTTGGACAAGTTTTATGTTTAAACCGAACGCAGTTGGTGCGGTTGCTTTGTTGGTGCCTAGCTAATTGCGTATAATGTGCCAGATTTGCTGATTAATTTGTTTTTCCTTTCGTTGCAGGTGAGTTCTACCCTTAAAAATTCGCTGAATACTTTTAATGAGCTTGCAGAAGGGTAAAGTATTGAAATCCAAGCAGTATATTTATGGACCTCGGTCGCTGGCTTGTTGCATGTCAGGGAAGCTGTGTTTCGGTTTGCATGATTCAGTAGCCCAGTATTATTTCTATTATTTTTTAGTCACTAATCGACCAATAAGTCCCCAAAGCCGTGCAAATAAAGTGCCGCTCGGTCCGAGTATCCAGCCAAATATCCATACTGAGTGATGTCCACAATGAACCTTAGTTTTCGACGTGTTTTGGTGTGCTGGGGAGTTCTATTCCGATTGAAACCGTCCAAAACTGAGGCCAACTGTGAGGCGTGAGCGTCTACCAAACAAAACAATAAGCTATAACCACGCAGCGCGTTCCTTTTAATTCATGTTTATTGCTGTTCTCACATAAAAAAAACTGATTATTTATATTTTGACTTTGGTTCTTGATGCATTCTTGTTCAAGTAATTTGGTATTTGTTTGATTCGTCACGAAGTCCAAGGATATTCGCCATCATATTTCACCACAACAAGTAAACAAATGAAACAATGCAGAAAACGAATGCATTCGAAACCAATAAACAAGCTACTCGATATACTTACCCGATATACCACAGAAATTCAATGCAACAGAAAAAATGCGAATTTAATTTCGCAAATAGAACACAACACTGCAAACAAATGCTCGATCACATTGCAATACAGAGTTCTCTTTCGTTCTTTATTATTGGAACCGTCCTGTTTTGTTTTATGATTTATTAACGGCATTCCAACTCCGAACCATTTACGTTGTTTGCCCGCGCTTAAATTAGCGTGTCAACAGTGCCGGAACCGGGCTGCAGAAAAACCGGAGAGCTGTCGGCAAAAAGTGTTTGTGAAAAGTGATAAATTGGCAGTGCAAAGTGTGCAGTGTGCAATGTACAGTGAGCTCTGCTAGGTGTACAGTGAACCGTGGTTGGCGGGGACAGCGCGGTAATAAAAGAAGCTGCCATTAACGCCTTGATTTATGCATTTTACAAGCTATTTACTTAAATTTATATGCATTCAATATATCAAATCCTTCCCGTTTCTGTTAAATTACATTTTTTAGCGTTCTGTTTCGTACGTTTTTGTTTTACGTCTCTTGTTTTTCTATGTGCATGTGCTCTGTCCCCTTCTGGCTTGCAGTGTGCTCGAATCCTGCGAGGATATTAATTGTTGAACGCGTTTGGCAAGTAGTAATCGGCAAAAAATATACGTTGCTCCTTATGCCTTCATTTGTCTACTGGTTCGATGTGTCATCTATAGCTTTCGTCCTTGCTATTAATAATTATAATCAAGAAATAAAAAATCAAAGAAAATAGGATAGCAACACCGCAATGTTTATAATAATAATAGTTTCTTAGGAATAATATATGGGTACAATATTTTGCTAAATTACTTTTAAATTTGGCAGATTGTGAGGTTATATATATGGTTACAGAACTTTAAGCCCTTTACAGGATATAATAATAAGTCTAGTCTGAAGCTTCTGCATTATCAATGGATCTGCCCATGTCAATGGCACACTATTCCTCTAGCGTGTTTAGATACTTGTAAATGGGAATAGAGAAGAAACATAACTTCGGTGTTTTTACTCATAATTTGGAATTTAATTTAATGTAATTTTCATTTTATTAAATTAATAGGACTATATGTGAAAATCGGTGAAACCTCAAACAAACAAACAAACATAAACTATACAAACATGTTTATACTTTTGAAAGTGTTTGAATTAAACTCCAAAGGCTTTCCAACTCCGGGGATTCCCGAAGATAGCCTTGCTTTTTGTTTTCTTTCTGATTCTGCAAATAGCTCCGTTACAAACTTTCTTACTTGCAGGCCATCAAGTATCCCCAGTAATAATATTAATAACGGTGATAATCGTAAAAATGCATCCAACTGCAATTGTGTGGAAACGCTCATTGAAAATTTACGACCGAAGCTCATTTTCAATCGCACTTTTTCCCAGTTCCGTCTGTTTACCCGTTTTTCAATGAGTCATGGCAAAGTTGAAGATTCAAATGAGCTTTTAATAGAGAGTTATGGCGGAAATAGTTTCGCACCGAATCGCCGATTCGCATCGATTCGCTTCGATCTGGTTGTGAGTGGGTTAACCCCTCGTAATCTCGTAGCTCTGCCGCGGCGCAGGGGAGTTGGAAATTATGGCACAAAGGGAAATGTAAATGCATTTTTCCTTGCCAAATTTATTGCCCAAATAAATTATCGTAATAATATCAAATAAAAAGCGGGGAACAGGGGCCAAAGCTAACGGTTATTAACATATGCACGAACCAAAGACAAGCCGACGTGCGGCTGAGCGAGGGGTGAATGGGCCAGGGAAGGAATTTGCAGGCGGCTAAGTGGCTCGGAGGTTAAGGGAACTGAAGGGGCTCGGACGGGGACTCCCTGTTCTGGAACAAAAATCCTCTGCATGCACAATTTAAGCAGGATTTATGGCTGGCAATATTGCGAAGAGCAAGATTTCCTCCAAGCATCCCGCCTGTGTGTGTGCTTGGGTGTACGAGGGGCACTGGAGCGAACTGTTCGTCGATTGTGCGTGCGAGAAATTAAATTGCCAAATGGTCATTACCTTGGCGCGCAAGGGTTAAGGACGCCTCTGAGGTTATGAAAATTGCTAAATTATGTTAATCCCCCAACACCTCCTCTGGGTAGGAATATTGAAAGGTTGCCTAATGCATATTTTACCCACACCACCTCCTCCTGCTCCTGCCACCGCCATTATCATTATGCCCGTTGTCCCCGAAATGGATTGAGGAATTGCCAGGCGGGTCAAAGTTTTGGCAGCGTGTGCAGCCTAAAAGCTGGGAAATGGGAAACTAGAAGCAGGAAGCACTGAGCCAGGCCTCACCATTTCTTTTTGCACTTTAACTCGATTTGGGGCCAGGAAGCCTGTCTTTGTTCCGTGACCCCTTTTTGTGCCGGGCTCATGCAAAAGTTATTGCTTCAGACACAACAATGGCAACCCTGCCAGAGACAACGGCATACATGAGCATTGTGCTCTGTGCTCTGTTGGGTCTCTCTAAATATTTAATATATATCGTTGCCATTGGCACTTGCCTGCCGAGGGTGGAGCAGGGTCTGGGGCGGGCGGACCGAGTCGGGCTGTGCCTGATTCAATTTTCTTTTGCGAGCTTTGGCACAGATTTATCGCTTATTAGAAAGCATCCTAGTGTCGAAAGGAAGAAAGGAGCGGCTTACGCCTGAGAAGCAGATGATTAAAGAAGGAATCCAGTTGGTGCTTACCCGCTTCGAGAGCCTCTGTCCAGGTTGGACTTTCGACGGTATGCTAAATTAAACCTCTTATCAACTAAAGTTGGCCATAACGAAGGCGCTCCGCTCCGTTCGCTATCATTTCAAAGTCAAAGCCAACCAGCCACGTTAGTAACACAATCATAAACTTATCCCGGCTGACGGGTAAGAACTGGACGAGCATCGACAACGGGTCTGCCCTGGCAATATCCGTTATCCGGCATGAAGAACGGGGAGAGCAATCGCGTCTGACAGTCCATCCCGGGCGCTCAGGCCTTGCCATTATTATGATAAACATAAAGAAGTCCCGTCGTCCTGAACACCCTTTCGCCCACCTGCCGCATCCCATTTCCAACTTGTTCGCCCGTCGTTTAGGCCATTGAAAAGTTAAGTCGCGTAATCGATTGATTTGCCTGGGCGGTGATTCCGTCCGATTTACGTCTTCAAGGTGCGTTCGAGGCTGTAAACTTTTGCCTTTGCCTCCTGCGCAGAGCCCCCGCCTTGCCGTCGTCCTGCGCCCGGCCTTTGTGCTCGAAATTGAGATTTATTGCAGAATTTGAATTATAATGCAATTTATAATATAAAATGGCAGCCACCGCCTCGGAGATATTGAGCATGATAATGATGATGAAGCTGTGCAAGGGTTTCACTGCCAGCAAAGCCGGGCGTCGTCCTTTGTTGCTAATATTGTTGATTCAATTTGACTTCTGCTGCAAGGATAGCTCGTCCTGCCATCGCCGGCATCATCTGCCGCACAAAAGCCGTTGAAAATCGTTTGGATTTGAGGACGTATTAAAATGACAAGCACTCGGAATTAATTTCGCATTGTCGAGCGACGGCTTCGGCTTCCAGACGTAAGACTACTATTAGCATGATTATTGGCAGGGGCTGTGCATAAATCAGACGGGGACCTTCACGGGCGTCACTCCAAGAGAGCCCGAGCTGCTATACTACTAAACAGTAACTACTACTACTACTAAACAGTAACCGAATACGGTTGCCTGGCAACAACCCAAAACAGTAGCAAAATTTAACTGTAAACACTAATTTCCTGTAGTTAATTGCACATTTTCTAAACTTGCAAACTATCAAAAAACAACAGCGAGAGCAAAACAAAAACAACTCTTGAGGCCGAAAGTTTGCTTTCGGTGGGAGTTTTCGGTCGGTTGCTGTGAGAATTCAATATGTAATTTTGATTGAAATATGCCTGTTTGCGAAGCCCCCAGCCCCAGCACACATATCCAGGAAGGCGCAGAGGCGGGAGACAAGCTGATACAGGGATCCGGAGGGGGCTCGTGCTCCGAAACGAATAACTTTCTACGAGTAGTTGGCCCGGGTGCACCGGGAGAAATCGAATGGCATGGACCCTGGTCCGCCCACTGGCAGTCGGGCGGTATTTCCCTCAGTGTACTGCGCCGTGTAATGAAGTGTATGCGTTTGGCAGACAGGCTGACACTCCTCTACACCTCGGCATACCCCTTGATCCAGCCCGTGCTGCGTATTTGCTAAGCCCTGCTGCTCAGCCCGAGTAGAGCCCACTCGGTGTGTGTGTTTGTGTCTTTTTGCTTGTAAAGCAATATTTCAATCAAAACAAGAAATAAATTACAGGCTTCACTGGCAGAGAAAGCGAGAGGGCCAGACGGAGGGGACACACAGATAGAGGGAGGAGGCGGCACAGAGCCGGGCCAGGCAGGGACAGCTGCATAGGAGGAACTAACGCAAAGTAAAAGCCGTCGAGGCAGCGGCAAAGGGGGTTGCAGTCAAAAACAATGCAGGCAAAAGAGTTGCGGCAACATTTTTGTAGCCCTCCGGCTGAAAAGGAGCCGAAAGGGGTCGAGTGGGGGCGGGGAAGAAAGCCAACTGAAAAGTTCAAGTAGAAGTAAGTACAAAACTATTTTGTAAACACGCACACACAGCGCGGCGTGCATGCAACACTCGAAAGTTGCAAAATGAAGTGCAGCGTAGGTAAGGCCCGGCGACGAGAGTCCTGTGCTCCCGGAGTCCTGAAACCCTTGAGCCTGACAGAAGGCGGCACTAGCAGGCAATTCAAAACGTCAGTCCATGGGCCAAGCCCAACGGGGTACTTAAGATCGGGGGACAGGCGGAAAGAGTTAAACGCCAAAAACCCAAAAACATTATATCATTTAAATATGTAGCTTGCATACGGAAGTTTTAAGCTAGTTATAATATTAATGAATATATATAAATATATATGGTAATATAAATATAAAATGTATAACAACAAATATAAACCAAGCGTA